>CAIGRF010016745.1:15563-31935 GCA_903798235.1 Fraxinus ornus
TTCATAATTTCATCAAAACAACATTCTCATTTCATAGTTTCGGTTAAGGTCACGATAATTAGAATTAGAACTAATCAATCCTCGTGGGAACGATACTTGGACTCAAAATCCATTTTACTACTTTTTAACGAACCGTACACTTGCGGTGATTTAAATCCGAAATATATTTTCGTGAACAGTAGCCCTCATATGGGTAAAGATTCAAGAAATTTTCAAAAGAACTACGCTAGGGAGGCAAACAACCCAGCCATGACAAGTTACATAGTGAACCAATCTCCGAACAGAAGAGCGATTCCACCAAACACTTTTACACAGGAGGATACGGTTGGAGTACATTATCCACACTGTGATGCCTTAGTAATAAGGGCAGTCGTGGCCCGCAATGGCCTAAAAAGAATGTTGGTAGATAATGGAAGTTCGGTCAACATCATATTTGGTACTACCTTTGACAAACTGAAGGTGGACTATGAGTTAACCCCAATGAATTTCCCCTTGTATGGCTTCACGGGAGACAACATCATCCCAAGGGGCAAAATCACTCTGGCAATAGAAATGGGGATGGAATCGTTAATCGCATGCCATTACATAGAATTCTTCAGTTGATAACGATCTGCCTACCACGGAGTGCTGGGGAGACCTACCTTGAAAGAGCTATGGGCAATTATCTCAATTCATCACCTGTGCTTGAAATTCCCAACTGAAAAAGGCATTGCCACTGTTCGAGGTGATCAAAGAGGAGCTAGGGAATGCTAATCCAATTCCTTAAGGAAAATAGAACCAAGGACACACGTCATATTTGATGACGTTAATATGGACGACCTTCCTGAATAAGAGACTCCTCCTAAATAAGGGGAAGACGTCCTCATGATAGAAGTAACTAAGGAAGGAGACATGTCTGGAGCAACAAAAGCCCCTGAACAAGGAAAGGCTGCTGAAAATGCCGTTAACTTAGACGAGCTGGACCCTCGCATTATTGACTGTGAGCCTCAAACGACCCCAATGGAAGAATTGGAAATCTTTCCAGCTGACCATATGGACCCAACAAAATGCTTATAGATGGGGAGTAACTTACCCCCTAAAATGAAGAAGGGGTTGAAGGATTTCTTGCTCAGAAACCTGGATGTGTTCGCCTGGAAACACAGCGACATGATTGGTATCGATCCCAGGGTCAGTTGCCATCACTTGAACATCGAACTAGGAGCTACGGCTCACAGGCAGAAAAGAAGGGCTCTCAACCCGGAAAGATATGAGGCTCTTAAAGAAGAAGTGACCAAGCTGATTGATAATGGTTTCATCAGAGAATCTGTGTATCCAAAGTGTGTATCCAACCCAGTTCTGGTAAAGAAGCACAACGGGAAGTGGAGGGTGTGCATTGACTTTTCAAACTTGAACCAAGCCTATCCTAAGGACAGTTTCCCACTTTCTAAGATAGATCAATTGGTCGACTCAACTGCTGGACACCAGTTACTCAGCTTCATGGATGCCTACTCTATATACAATCAAATCCCAATGTTTCCACCGGATGAAGAGTACACCTCTTTCATCACAGACAAAGAGCTCTACTGCTACAAGGCAATGCCATTTGGATTGAAAAATACCGGGGCAACATACCAAAGGTTGGTTAACAAAATGTTCGCTGACCTCATCGGTAAGACAATAGAGGTCTATGTGGATGACATGCTGGTAAAAAGTCTGGAGGCAATGGATCACATGGCACACCTTAATGAGACGTTTCAAATTCTACGAAGGTATCGAATGAAACTCAATCCTTTAAAATACGCTTTTGGGGTGTCATCTGGCAAGTTCCTTGGTTACATTGTTAACCAATGAGGCATTGAAGCAAACCCTGAAAAGGTTAAATCCTTAATTGAAATGAAGTCTCCCTAGAAGCAAAAAGAGGTGTAGAGCCTCACTGGACGAGTCGCAGTCCTCAACCGTTTCATCTCTAAGGCGATTGACAAGTGCCTGCCATTCTTCAAAATCCTCAAAGGAGGGAATAAATGCAAATGGACAGAAGAATGCGAGCAGGCCCTACAGGGGCTAAATAAGCACCTTGGTCAGGCGCCTCTCCTCTCCAAACCAAAGACCATAAGGTACTATATCTATACCTAGCATTAACTTCGGAAGCTTTGAGGTCAGTATTGATAAGGGAATAAGACAGCCATCAGTTGCTAGTATACTATGTCAACAAGGCACTTCTTACAGCCGAAACTCGATATCTTGACATGGAAAAGTTAGCCCTCGCTTTGGTAACAACCTGCAGGAAGCTTAGGCCTTATTTTCAGGCTTACAGTATCCATGTTCTGACAAACTACCCTCTCAAGCAAGTGCTCCAGAAACCTAATGCTTCGAGGAGATTGTTCAAATGGGCTGTTGAACTTAGTGAATTCGACATCACCTATAAACCAAGGACAGCTATCAAAGGGTAAGCCCTAACTGACTTTATGGCGGAATTCACCCCTGTTCCAAACGTTGAAGAAGAAATGGCGGAATTCACCCCTGTTCCGAACCTCATATATGGAAGCTCTCAGTCGATGGTTTTTTTTGGAAACACAGGGTTAGGAGCATGAGTTGTATTGGTTAGTCCAGAAGGGCACAAACTATCTTATGCTATAAGGTTTGACTTTATGGCAACCAACAACGCAGCAGAGTATGAGGCCCTGTTCATTTGCCTCCGGCTGGCAAGAGAACTACAAATAAAGAGGCTCGTCATTAGCAGTGACTCCCAACTGGTAGTCAACCAAGTTCATGGAAACTTCTCCGCTATAGACAAAACTATGGCAGCCTACTTGAAATTGGTAAGAACTTTCATCCCTTCCTTTGAAATGTTCAAGCTAATGCAAATACCCAGATCGTGCAATGAACACGCCGACGCTCTGGCAAAGCTGGCAAGTAGCAAAGATTCTGAGTTACTCACAGTAGTTCCAATTGAGCACCTTCTTAGACCTTCAATTGAAGTCGGAGAAACTGTAATGTGGGTGGAGGATACACCTCCCTGGATAAAACCCCTCATATCCTATTTAAAGGATCAAACCTTACCTCCTCAGAAAGAAGAAGCCCAAAAACTCGGAAGAAGGGCTGTTCACTTTGTTCTTCAACACGATGTACTGTATAAGTACGGATTTTCACTACCACTGCTGAGATACACTGGGGGAGAGCAAGTGAACTATGTACTCAGAAAAATCCATGAAGGTATTTGTGGCAATCATACAGAAGGTTGGTCGTTAGCACAGAAAGTACTAAGACAAGGATACTACTGGCCCACACTGGCCCACCTTAAAAAAGGACGCGCAGCAATTTGTTCAGAAATGTGACAAATGCCAATGTTTCACTACCATCCCAATATAGCCTTAATAGGAATTGAACATGGTATCCATCCCTTGGCCTTTTGCAAAATGGGGGATCGACTTGATTGGACATCTTTTTAAAGGAAGATGAAGTGCTAGCTTCGCAATTGTCGCTATATATTACTACACCAAATGGGTAGAAGTCGAGCCTCTCTCCAAGACAACTGAGGCTAATACCTCTATGTTTATTTGGAAAAACTTCATTTGTACGTTTGGTATCCCACACTCAATTGTGTTAGACAATGGCAAACAATTTGACAATAAGAAGGTTAGGAACATGTGTGAGGATTTGGGCATCAAGAAACACTTCTCCTCTCCACATCATCCCCAGACAAATGGGCAGGTTGAAGATGTAAACAAGACAATCACGTATACCTTGAAAAGAAAGTTGGATGCCTCATAAGAAGCCTGGGTGGATGAGTTACCCCAAGTACTATGGGTAATTCGAACTACCAGCCGAACTGCTACCGGTGAGACCCCATTCTCCATGGCATACGGAGACAAGGCTATGAGCCCTGTCGAAGTGGGCCTCCTATCTCATAGATAGATACACTTCAATAAAGTAAGAAATGATGAAATGAGAAGATGTGGACTTGACCTACTTGAAGAAAGAAGGGATGATTCCCAAGTTAAAATGGCTATATATCAAAGGAAAATGACTAGGTGCTTCAATGCCAGGGTAAAGAAGAGATCCTTCAGTATAGAGGATTTGGTGCTATAGAGAGTTTTCTTATCTACCAAAGAACCAGAGGCAAGCACTTTGGGACCCAATTGGGTAGGACCGTATCGCATCGAGAAAGAGGTCCGACCTGGGACTTACTGGATCAAAGATATGGACGGAAAGGTCCAATCCCATCCATGGAATGCTGAACACCTACGAATGTATTACCAATGAATGTAAATTACGGCTGGAGGTTGTTCCCAGCCATTGCAAATAAATAAAATCTTTTGTCCCAACATAAATTTTCACCTCGCTTGAATTTCGAGGCTGGCCTCACATGCCTTCCTTCGAGGAGTTTGAACATCAAGGGAGAAGTCTTTGCATGGATGAACCATTCACCATACAAGGAAGTGTAGGCACCTCGAAAGAGAGGGAGACATCCTCAGAAAGGATCACCTTGCTTGAATTCCAAGACTGACCTACATGCCTTCCTTCGACGAGTTTGAACATCAAGGAAGAAGCATTTGCATGTATGAACCATCCACCATTCAAGGAAGCGTAGGCACCTCGAAAGAGAGGGTGACATCCTCAGGGAGGATCACCTCGATTGAATTTCAAGGCTGACCTCCCATACCTCCCTTCAACGAAGCTGAGTGTCGAGGAAGAAGCCAGTTGCCCCTTGATTCAGCCAGGACAGTTCAACCTAAATATAGAACTACTCATGTAGATTAAGCATAGATTCGAATTATTTAACTGCATTCAGTTAGCTCGGATTATTCGGTTAACTTCATTCAGTTAAGTTCAATTAGCTCCACTGTGCTTAAGCTCAATTCAAAAGGTAAGAAGGTAGAAGTATGAAATTTTTATTCATTAAAATAAAGAATACAATAAAAGGCTCAAAGGCTTTACAGAGGATAAAATCAATGCAAAATCTAGCCTATTCTTTGGGAGGGGAAGGTGCTTGATCCTCAGTGGCATGGGCAGAAATCACCTCCTCCGATAGAGCTTCCGTCGGCACCACCTCTACACAATCATCTTCTGTCGGATTCTGAGGCATCTTCTCTTCGATGAACTCTACCCTTAATTTTGAGGCATCAAGGTCAGGGAAAAATTTCTCCACCTTGCTGATAACCTCGTTATAAGTGAACTTTCTCCAGTAGGAGTTGAGGCGTTGATACTCCTCCGTGTGATGGAAGTTGGATACGTAACTCCTCACTACAATGTCACCCTCCTCGACAACATCCAGTTCATACTGCCTACATTCATTGGCGTACCATTCAACTTGTTTCTCCATGAAATCCTGAGCATTATGGCTAGCGACTATCTAAACGTTCTCCTTCTCCAGAGCATCGACGATAAGCCTTTGATAGTCGATGGAGGTCTCCAATTTCTTGGTTAGCGAGGCCACCTCACATCGTGACTCATGGACATCCTACTTCAGGGCTTCAATCTCCGAAAGTGCAGAGGCTAACTTTAACTCATTTTCAACCTACTGAACCTTCAACTCAACAACTTCGGCCTTAGCCCTCCTCAGTTCAGCGTCAGTAGAGTTTAACTGGGCATTCGCTCTCTCCAGAGCCTCGGCAGTGAGCTTCTAATGGTTGGTGGAAGTCTCCACATTTTGGTTAGTGAAGCCACGTTACATTATGATTCATGGACCTTCCGCTTCATGGCTTCGACTTCAGAAAGAGCGGAGGCCAGCTTTACTGTATCTTCAGTTTTCTGAACTCTCAACTCATCAGCTTCTGCTTTGACCCTCCTTAATTCAGCCTCGGTGACATTCAATTTTTCATATGAGGCCCTGCTTCTCTGCTGAATGTCGGCCAAAACTTCCTGACATTCCAAGGCTACCCTAAAAGACCTGGCATTCTGGCTCACCAGGGTCGCAGTAAGGTCCACTGCATCGCAGGTAGCCACGTAGTCCTGCCACCTTTCAGTCCAAAATTTATTGAAAGCCTCGTTCGCACCTTGGACCTCAGCAGGCAGCATCTCAATCACAGCTGAAGCAATCTTGCTATCACGACCTCCCAGAAAGTTTCCAGACTTTCCTGGGGTCCTCTCCACTATCTTTCGAGGAGCCTCTGCAGCCGTTGATGTAGTATCCTCGGTATCATCACTGACCTCTCGAAGCTGCTATTCAATCGCAGCATTAATAGAAGCCTGCAGCAATTTAGGATGCTTGGGAGTTACCTTCTCACCATGAGATACAGTTGTTCCGAAGCTATCGGAACACCCCCAACAGGTGCCAATTTCCTATTCTTTGAGGGTTCTTCAGCTATCCCCTTGCCCTTATCAGTTGTGAACTGATTTTCTTAGGAGACCTCCTTCTCTTTGTCCTTCTCGGAAGAATCCCTGACGAGGTTTGGCCTAGCCCCTGAAGAAGATCTCTGGGAAGTAGCATTAAGAATTGTGGCCATATCAGGTTTGGGATACTCCTTTTTGGTTGCCATTTATTCAAGTGTGGTTAAGTATTCCTTGAATCCAATCACGAATGAAAAGGGAATGTTCGAAAATTCGTTGCCGAAAAACTTTCAGGAGATGGTAAAAAATTGTAGCAATTAAAGTGTTAAAATGACAAGATTCTAGATTTTATACAAGGAACAAGATGAATCCCAGCCATCGGATCAAAGCCTTGATGATCAGAGGCGTCCAAATCTTAGTACAATCTGGGCCATAGAATCCAGACGATTTCCCTTGTCAACGCCTCATATTAGCGCGTGCATCCCACGAAAGGGCATCAACATGTGGATGAATCCTGAGAGTCACGCAAGGAAATAATTAACCATCATTATGCATTTAATTCAATAGGGCTGTGCATGTATTGGAAGTGGGTTCAGTACAACTGTCACCTTGGAAACACGCGAAACAATCAAATCACATGCATATACTAGCAGGATCGAAAATGAACCAGCCTCTACCCCACAATGGCTTACAACATCGGCCAACCTGGAATAATTAAATTCCACCCAGCAAGTCTGGATCACTACTCAAACTTCATGCATAGCATGAATATTTATGCCTGGATTTGGGGGATTGGAATGTTTCATAGCAACCTCTCCCAATCTTATTGAAATGGGCGAGTAGACCCAGTAAGGTCTTAATGCAGGCAAGTGGCCCCAGTAGCCTTGAAAATCCAAGAGTCAAAAGCAACTTCCGCACAGGCGAACCTTCCTACCGAAGGAAATTTGTAGATTCACAAGGATCTCAGCCTCAAAAGAAGTGCTACTTCCTATTACCACTTCGAAAAAGTTTGCTGATTAAAAAATGTGTTACCAATGTCTAAATATTGTAAGATGAACCTAGAAAGGTCCGACGAAATGAAGGTAACATCCACACGGTCAAACGGATCGATGTGTATCTTAGTTAACACTAATCATCTCTAAGTCGAACCTCTAGTACTCGAAAGAAAGCTTCACTACATGAATACGTGATCCGTTTGTCCGAAATGCCACAAGATATTACAGATCAGCAGTTATTGACAAGTAGCAGCGAAAGAATTACAAAAGTTAAACATCCACATCAGGATCATACGATGTCAACAAAATTAGAAAAATATTGAATTCCATTAACAAAAATCAATTTACAAAGAATGGGCCGAAGTCCTTACACTTCAAACATTTACGTAAATTGGACCTAAGGGAGTGGGGACTGGGAAGGTTCAAAAGGCACTATGATCCTAGCTTCGGCAGGGTTAGCCTCTTCAACAGCATCTGCCTAGCTTCTGCCTCCGCAGGGGTCTGAGGTTCCCCCTCATCCACTTCCTCCTCCAAGAATTCAACCATTAAGTCAGAAGTCTGAACCTTCCAGTTATGCACTTCCAGCCATTCAATCACCTCTTTGTGGCCATACCTTCTCCAATACGCGCCAAATCGTTGATAATACTCAGTGAGGTGGAAGTTGGCCAAAAAGTTCTGTTCAGCATTCTTACTAGCAAGCTCAGCATCGTTACAAACAGTTCCTACCTCTTTAGTAAGGTAGTCACCTGGGAGGTCAGCTCTTCAATTTTTCATTTCAGCTCCGCATTCTCTTGGTTAGCCTTCTCAAGGGCTTCGACAACAAGTTTTTGGTGGGCATCAGAAGTCTCCACCCGCTTCATCAAGGCAGCCACTTCACTCTGTGACTCCTGAACTTCTTTCTTCAAAGATTCATTTTTCGCCAAAATGGAAGTGAGTTTTGCAAACCTTTCTGCCTTATTCTTCTTGGCCACCTCAGCCTCGGCCTGGGCCTTCCTGGCTACTTCCTCAGCCTGGGAAGCTTTGCCCACAAACTCCCTATTTTTCCTCTAGAGCATCTTGAAGATTTCCTCCATCTCAATGGCCATGCCGAATGACCTCGTCGCCTGGGCAACCATGGCGGAGACAATGTCCACAACGTCGCTGGTTTCAACGAAGTTTTTCCATTTTTTAGTCCAGAATGTGTGGAAAGTAGTCGTGGTAGTTTGAACTTCAGGAAATAATGGAGCGATGGCCTGAGATTCAAACTCAGCAGACCGCTTACCCAGAGTCCCTTTTTCTGAGTTAGGGGGACCACCCAAGGTTTTATTCATCTTGGCGAGCTCCCGCCTCAGAGGTTCCACAGCAGCAGGACATTTCTGCCCCCACTGGCATCAGCAATAGAGGCCGCCAATAATTTCTCCCTAGCAGGAACCCTGAACGAGGTTGGGGGATGTCGGAGGAACTACCCACCCCGGTGGTGGATACCCGAACCTTTTTCTTAGGCTCCTCAACGACAGCTTTTTTTCTCCTTATCTGCTGGAGGAGGCCCGCTCTCATTGTGGGGCGTAGCTTCTTTGCTGACCCTCTCAATTTTCTTCTTTATCTGCCTTCCCTCAGCAGATGTGCCTTTCACCCCCTTCCTACCAGAGGTCAAAGTGGCAGCCAATATAGTTGCTATATCAGGAGTGGGGAGCTTCCTCTTGTCAAAATTTTCTGTAAAAAGTGGGCATTAAAGTTAGAAGTATGTAAAACGACACATAAGCATACGCTACACTGGGGATATCAACAAAAATTTCTTACCTCTAGAGGCCATCAAACTTAGATGTTCGTAAAATCGTTGGGGAACGATTAGATTGTCGAAGTGTCGAACTGAGGAGGGCAGGCGATAGATATTAGACAGGACGTCCCAGTGACTCTTATCAAGCTCGAAACGCTCTACAGTTCCTGAAAAGCGACAAGTATTGTGTTAGTTTGAAAAATCATCCAATAATTACGAAAAGAAGTTACGAAATGGCACTCACTGGGTTCGGAGTAGGAGGTTGGAACTTTGACAAAGGGGACAGTGTCACCCTCACATTCCTGCCACTTCTCTCGAACCCAGAACCAGGTTTCTTTCCACCCCTTGATGGAGGGGAAAGACATGTCACTAAAGGAGCATGTACCCCCATGGGCACATGGAGTACCAACCCCTGGAGTCCCCCTTGCCCAATGATCTAGGCTGGAAAATGGTCTGAAAAATGTAAAGGGGCATATCTTCGCCCAAGGAGGTCTACTTCCAAATAATATATGACCCAACTAATTGAGCTCAGGCATTCGGAGAGAGTTGGGTAGGAGCCGGCCCGTATAACCTAAGGACGGCTCGGAAGAAAGGATGGATGGGAAGATGAAGTCCCAATTTGAATAAATATTCACTGATGGCAATGCACCACTTCCTCGGACGGTAGGGTCGCTCATTTGGAGAAGGGGATAGAAGTTCTATATTATAGGGAATCTTATATTTCTCCCTAAGTTCGGGTAGCTTGGTCGGACTAGCATTCGAAGGAACTTTGGCTGCCCCCCAAGCTATCCCCTCATTTCCACTATCAGACCTCTCCCTGGAGGTGGCATCGCTTCTACCAACCTCAATCATTCTAACAGGTTCGGCTGTACAATCCTCAGAAGAAGAAGAAGATGCCATTGATCCCAAAACGTAAATAGAACTCTTCGTGGAAAACACTACAAATTCACAACACTTACAGATGTATCCTGAAGAAAAAGACAGGAAAAAACTAGAAAATGCGAAGGAAGCTTGTAAACTTGAAGAGACTGTGGAGAAGAAGAAGCTTGCAGGCGATATCCGCGTAAAGGTAGAAGGAAAATGAATCTTTTTAAGGGTGATCTCCTTTTATAGGCTTAAAAATCGAACCTCAGCCATTGGATTAAGATCAAGACCATCTATCCGTATGTCTAAGAACTAAGATCAGAGCCACCCATTGCCCCAGACGCTTTAGATTCAAATGTCCAGATTAAGGCGTCAGATGCACGCGCCTGGAAAGTAAATGGGAAGCAGAAGAGATACCCATGACTATACATTAAATGCGGCAACTCTTGTGTGTATTGTAAATTGCACCATCATGATTGCCTTCCCTTGGAAACGACCAATAACATCAAATAATTGAAGCACCATCTTTAAGGACTCCTCGTGTTTCGCAAAGATGGTTCAAAATAATGATAATGAACTCCTCGTAAATATCAATCCGAGGCTGTTTTATTAGCAATAGATGTCCCCAACTTCAGTTATGAACTTCGGTTACACTACTCACCCCATACATTGAGGACATAACCTCATAAACATGTGGATCACCTCGGAAGGTTAGAACCTCTTCCACTCAAAAGATCACATGGAACCAGAAAGTCTATGCATTACATGAATTATCATGCATAGACTTGAGGGACTATTGTTACCCCCCAAAATTAGAGGCTCAGCACTCCACGTGAGCCGCCACGTAAGCAATATATCTACGTGGACAGCCACATACACCCAATAGTAAAGTTAACGGAGTACCGGTTAGAATATCTTCAGAAAAGGTTACAAGGTCAAAGTCAACTAAAATTGTAGGTATCCGAGGCTCCTTCAAGAGCCGAAGCTTTGTTTGACCGACATCCCTTCAACCCTAATATCTGAGGCCTACTCGAAGCACATACATATAAAGGAAGAGGCTCCTTATGTACAAAGCACTGAAGCTTCCCAAGGCCCTGCGCAGAGGCTCAACAAAGATATCTAAGGCCCTCTACCACCAGACACTCTTCCGCAAAGGCTGATCCTGATCCAACAGAATTCGATGCTACCTATCATTATGGATCGGGAGATCCTTTAGAATTGATTTATGAGATATGTAATAAAACTCTGTTTGTATGTCAAGCTATATTTTGTAGGGCGGCTGACCCTTTATTAAATATTAATTGTAACGAATTGATAGTGATGTGAAGTCTGGGCCTGGGAGATGTGGCCACGTAGATTGACTCCAACGATCACCTCGTTAACTAGATTAGTATAAATATCTCCTCTTTATATGAAAAAAGAGGTTGGCATCTGTATCTGTTGAGGAGAATACGAAATATATTCATCTTGAGAAACTCTTTATGAGATTTTCCATATTTGATCCTTTACAAATTTTCCAAATTGTAGCAAATACATCGAGATTCTAATACGAATTTGTTATCATTTTATACAATATCTTTCCTTCCACTTATTCGATTACAAAAGAGAGATTTAATATGGGAAATCGATCTAGTGTTCGTTGATAGTACGAATACCATTGTTATCATACCGCCGAGGTCCGAGCATCTTTACCTCTTGCCGAAAAGTGCCTCCTGCATCAATTCCAGTCAAACTACCAATTCCATTCCGGTATAAACACGTTGGGTCCGTACTTGACGTGACAAGAGTGGGCCCGGTATCTGTTGAGTTCATTTTTTGGGGTCAACAAGGCTTATCTCATTTAAGAATCCTGCGCATTTAATTTCTATAGTGTTAATTCGAAATAGAGATATTGGAATTAAAATATAGAAATATGTTCTATTTAGCACTCGAGAGAGGACATAAAATTTAACCTAAGATTCTTGCCTAATAATTCAGGAAAAATAGACAGAAATAACTATAGAAGTTAAAAAACACTGTTGATAGTGAGGTAAAATAAATCCCTAGGCTTTCTCACATTGATAATTCTCCTATAATTTGTTTTCATTTCATTTAAATTGTTACACAGTCATATTATTTTAGGATAAAAACATTGACTTGAGATTTGAATTTTCTAGATAACGTAGAAGTTAAAATAATTATAGTACTTAGTAGGAATTAAATTACAATCCCCGTGGGTTCGACACTTTGATTCTATTACTGTATAACAAAACTTGACACTGTACGCTTGCGGCATAAATCACGTTATAGAAAACGCGAGACACATACGATTCCATTACTGTCTAAATTGACATTTACATTTCATATTCATACTGATTTTCCAGACATGAAGGGTCATGTTATGATAAACATGATGAGTGTTATATTCATAGCTTCAAATAGCACCACTTTTCATGTACTCAACCATAAGTTGTACATGTAAATGTAAAGACATTTCCAAGAACGAAAATAGACCGATCCAACACTTAAATAACGTGCAAATAACCCTGCATAATCCTATTAAGACATAGATGCATGCTACAAAATGTAAAATAGCCAAGCTTATTTGGGTATAGTTTATTAGAACATGCCCCAGTTCAATCTTGGCTCATTTTACAAACTCAAAAATTAAACTCAAACTCAGTTTGTCCAGTAATGACCGAGAATCATCCAAATAATAAAACCTCGTTGAAACCTAGTATTAGTCTGAAACAATGATGGATATTTTAATTTTTACTTTTAAACGTAAATTAGCCAAATGAAACAAAGAAAATAAAAAAATTGAAGAAAGCATGATCCTCACCTGCTCGATCCAAATGGAACGTTTGAAATATAATTGTTATCAATGTCTCTAGATGATTGCCACAGCTCCAAATTCGAAGCGCCGAATCAATAGTCAATCCACTGAATATTATTTATATAAAATAAGAGCTAAAAACATAGTTATAAGAAATAAATTCATTGTTAACTTACATAAACTCTAATGTTAACATTTTTGTAAAACTAGAAAAATAGACAAAAAAAATAAAAAATAAAAAATTAGGCATATTGTACCAATTCGGGACAAAAAATTCGAAAAATAAAAAAGTAAACACCCCTAAATGTGAAGAATTAGAAGAGAAGAGAGCAAAAAACGCAAAAAGGAAAGAAAAAGGCAAACCTCAAGAGATTAATGGTGGTCTTCGTCGGCGGTGGATTGATTAACAGTGGTCATTGACGGTGATGGACTGATTAACAATGGTCGTCAACGACATGAGCTTTTGACGATTTGAATGAAAGAGAGAGGAGTGAGTTTAGGGTTAGTGAATGTTTGAATGATATATTGAGTTGTATTTTTGTTTTTGTTTTTGGTTTTGGTTTTTCAGTTTTCCTTTTATTTTTATTTTTAAGTTGAGTTACTTGAATGTGACATTTTTTCAGTTTTTTGTGCAATTTTTCATGCAGTCAAATCTCAATCAATGAAGGACGCGTAGGGTAATTAAATTCTTTAGAGGGACAATCTTGTAAAAACATTTATAAAAGTGACATTTTTTAAAATATAAAGCCAAAAATTGACGTGTAGTGTAATTTTCTCTTTAAAAATTGTAATACGCATTGACAAATACTTAGAGGTGGTGACATTATTAAAAGTAGATAAAAGTCGATAAATCTCATTACAATGTAGTGAAAAGGGAATAAACATTATGAGATCGATAAAACATGATTAAAATGAAGTTTAATCAATTTTTCACCAAGTTTACCAAACAAGTACGTGTTAAATTTTACGTTTCATCTCTAACATTAGCTCAAACTAGCATTTCTTAAACTTTTCATTTAACCAGCCCTTTTCACAACCTAAAAAAAAAATGAGCTTTATCAAGTACTTATTAAATTGCACATATCAACTTTGCTCAAAGTAGGAATGTCATATGGCTCGTCAGCTCGTCTCGTTGACACCCCTCACTCAAAGTAGCAATTCTTAACTTTTCTTTTTTTCTTAATCACCAATCTTTCATAAATTAGCAAACTCCGTAGCTAAAAGACGTTTCCATCCAAATTCATTATTAAAATCAAGGAAAAAGACAAACTTACCCCGTTTGAATAAAATAGAAACAAAAATTGAAAGTTGCAATGCACAAAACACACAACAACAACAACAATAACAACAACAATAATAATAATAAAACACTCATCGGATGCTGTCATATTTAATTAAGAATTAGAATAAGAGAATAATAAATTTCACTTTACTATATCATATTCGTGAGTTAAATGTTGCAAAAACCATCCAATTTATACCATGATCACGGTTTACTGACTAAACTTTAAAGTACTTCACAGTGGTCAATGAACTTTTTCCATATGCACTCCATTCATCGCCCTCAAAATCCGTTACCTTACGCGCTAACATGGCTAACGGAATTTCCACATGACAAGTTCAAACCAATATTTCATTACTCATCCAATTTATAATTAGTTACGATTTACTCAAATTTCAAAATGCTTTCCAATGGACTATCTTTGAGACATTGTACTTCATTCATCATCCGTCGGATTTCGTTTCTTTCGCTGTTAACCGTATTGCATGGAAACCTCATGTGACAAGCAGGGGCGGACCCAACTTTTTCCTTGAAAAAAAAAGCTCACCCGACCCAACTACCGAAGCCCAAGTTTTAACATTTTGAAAGAAGCCCACCCTTCCCTCTTTCCCCTTCCCCTTCCCCCGAATTCCCAGTCCCCACCCTTTCCGGATTTCCCCCAGCTCTCTTAATCCCTTCCCCTTCCAATAACCGATTTACCAAGAGATGGGAATCTTCATCTCGTGACCTTTGGTGACTGGCGTTTACTTGACTCTTTTGCAAAAAATCGACACTGTCCATTACCTTCCCACCAATGTAAGACCTTGACATCTTACTTCTGCTGCTTGAATATTCTTTGCCTTTTTTTGTTAATATATGAAATTCAGTGCAGTAGTTTCAATTCCTGTAATTATTGAAGCCTTGTTTTTTGATGTTGAACATTTGATTGGAAAATGAGTTTTTGCGAGGCTTTGATTTTGGTTAGTTTTTACTTGACAATAATATACTAGCTATTGAGATGAACTGACATGGAGTTGCAAAGTCATCATAAATGAGCAGTTTAATTTTTTGGGCATTTTTTTATCACAGTAGGATGGAATTTTTCTTTTACTTTGAAATAATCAAATGATGAATGATAGGAATGTAAAATACATATTTTTCCCTCCTTATTTTATGCGTTCGTATATTTATTTTGTGCCAAAATGTATTCATTACGCTCATATTTTGATTTAGGTGGCAATTCTATGGATATGGCGTAATTTGGAAGAAATAGGTGAAAATAGGCCAAAATGGAAGAAAGTGAAAGTTCATGGACTAAAGTGAAAATATTCTAAACTTGTTTCTAACCTTGTGATGAAGATTCAAGAGTGTTAGAGGTCAATTGGATGAAGAAAAGAGTCAAACGGATAAAATATAGCCAAAACATTATCACATATCAACTTTCAAGCTGAAAAGGTTGCACCTGTTTTTAGCCTCATATTGAGACCAATTTTTGGCATATAAAATGATCGAATTTGAAGATAGTATCTAAAGTAAAGTTGTAACCCTTTGAGTTAGTTTTTTAATGCATCTTGAATCATCTCAATTGAATATCGGTAGAGAACGTTACGACCAAAATACTGAAAGCTGTCCAGCTATATACTAGGTGCCCTCCCAACCCTGAATTTCAAATGAAGAAAGCAAATATTTTGCCCGGGCGGCCGCCCCACTTTATACTGGGTGCCCGCCCAGGCCAAATCGGGGAAAAAAATCTCAGTTTTCGAATTTAAGTCAACTACCTATGGAAACAACTATAATTACATATTTTAAAACCCTAGAACAAAATCAAAACGTACCAGAATGCCTCCAACCTATTTTCTCTTTATTTTTCTTAGATCTATCATGTGTAACTAACTCTTTATACTTGGAAGAAGGAGATTGAAGCTTCGGAACCACATATTGTGAGATCTAAATGGTTTTTCTTAATTTAATTCATGTTTTTGAGTATTGAATATTTTCTGCACTTATTTTCATGATTGTTATGTTTAATTGCTAGGAGGCCTACTAGTTTAGTATTCGTTGCAATCTACCGCTAAGTTAAATATCAAATCCGTAATTGTTTGATTCCTTTAACTTGTGAAACATTAGGATTTGATGATTTTCTACGATAGAGGTTATTGAATCTTAAGAATAATGTTTAAATAGATTGAATACAACCGCTGGTGTTTGTGTTATCTAGTTCATCGATTTCTCTAGTATGTAAAGATATTATTAAATTGAATCTTGAGCGCTGGTCTGGGGTTATCTAATAATTAAGGTTAATTAGAATGTTGATTTCTAACTAAATAAAATTAAGAAGAAATAGGAAAATTATTCCAACGGTGAATATTCAAAATATGAATTGAATTATCCTTGCATCTATGATCAATTGTGGATTTTCGAAGGTGGATATT
>CAIGRF010016789.1:1337-20197 GCA_903798235.1 Fraxinus ornus
GAACAAGCAAGCTAGAGAAAGCACAGGCAAAGAAATCGGCTTTTTTGCTAAATAGAGGGGGAAAAGTGCTAATTCCAGAGTATGTGTAACTTTTTACAATCACGACGTTGAATAATAATAATGGAATGTGAATCAATTTAAGTTTCCAGCTTTTGGATGAGATTTTCTTTGGATATATTGCACTATAAGCAGTGTAATTCGAATTTCTTAGTCAGCATTACTAATCTAGGAACATCTATGATTTATAAATGCTTGAATAATAGGTATCTAGTTTAAAAGTTTACAAAAACTCGTGAACTGGAGATCTTAAACCTTTATCTTAGAGTAAAATTTTGGTCAGTATTTATGCTTCCACATCATCAAAGTTTGTGGTTTTATGTTTCTTTCTGTATAATATTTATGATATCTTTATTAGAATTGACATATTTGTCAAAAATTGAATCATGGACGCATAGAGCAAGTATTTGATTGATCAAGAGGCAGTAGTTTGTAGCTTTATGCTAATGAACTTAGGTTTAACTATTTGACCTCGTGTGTTGATTTTAGGAGTTCATAGTTATCAGAGTTCGTTTAAACCTGATGCTGCATCTATTGCCTCAAGTATCAAATACCATGCTGAATTCACACCATTATTTTCTCCTGAACATTTTGAGCTCCCCAAGGCTTTCTATGCTACTGCCCAAAGTGTACGTGATGCATTAATCATCAATTGGAATGCAACATACGATCTTTATGAAAAGATGAATGTAAAACAAGCATACTATTTATCAATGGAATTTCTACAGGTTTGTACTGAGTCCTTCTCAATAGTTTTGATTATTAACATCAGAAGCTCAGCACTACTGCATATGTGGACTTGTATCCTTGACAAAAATCTGCCATGTTGAGCTCTTGGTTACTTCTTCTTTCTGTGACAAAACATGTTTCTTCTCAGGGTAGAGCATTGTTAAATTCAATTGGTAATTTGGAGCTCTCTGGTGAATACGCAGAAGCTTTGAAAAAGCTTGGTCACAGTCTCGAATCAGTAGCTTCACAGGTCAGATTGTCTCGTGATTATTTCAATTGGGATACGTTGGAAGTGGACAGTTTGTCAGCAACCTTTCTTTGTGTATCAGAATTTAGTTTACAATGTAATTGTTAGGGTGGCTCTGTTAAATGATCTAGACTTTGATCACTTTAAGTCTTCACTAAATTACTTGTATCATAATTTAGTTTTCTACGTCTGCAAGTATTATGCCATAATCTTGCTTTATTGCAATATGGTCTGCGGATTTGTCTGTGCTGAAACATGTACTTGGGCTAAAAAATACGGGGACCTTTGACACATAAATGATATTGAGATAAAAGACTACTAGGATTTGCAAACTCCAAGAAAGTACTAGCCATTCTCTTTCCTTTCTTTTTGCTAATTGTTCAACTTATCCATAACAGGAGCCAGATGCTGCTCTTGGAAATGGGGGTTTGGGCCGACTCGCTTCCTGTTTTCTGGACTCATTGGCAACCTTAAATTATCCAGCATGGGGTTATGGACTTAGGTACAAGTATGGCTTATTTAAACAGCGGATTACAAAAGATGGACAAGAGGAGGTTGCTGAAAATTGGCTCGAAGTATGCTTGCTTTTATTCATTTCTTGATTCATTCATATATGCACAGATAGAGTGTTTGGAATTTACAATCATACTCTAGTAAACTTAAGTTTCCATGCAGATGGGCAATCCTTGGGAAATTGTGAGAAATGATGTCTCATATCCTGTGAAGTTTTATGGAAAAGTTCTTACAGGATCGGATGGGAAGACGCGTTGGATTGGTGGAGAAGATATAGTTGCTGTTGCATGTGATGTGCCAATACCAGGATATAAAACCAAAACCACAATCAACCTTCGACTGTGGTCCACTAAGGTTCCATCTGAACAATTTGATTTATATGCTTTCAATGCTGGAGAACACACGAAAGCATGTGAAGCCCAAGCAAATGCTGAGAAGGTATGCATATTAAATACGGTATAAACTTCTGTTGTTACGTGCTTCCTAATTCCTTAAATATTGCTCTTATATGCAAATGCACCACCAACTTCACAAGATTAACCTATCTTATGCTTTTCTCTGACATCAGATCTGTTACGTACTCTACCCTGGGGATGAATCAACGGAGGGAAAGATCCTAAGACTGAAGCAACAATATACCTTGTGCTCAGCTTCTCTTCAAGATATTATTGCACGATTTGAGAGGAGATCTGGTGGAAATGAGATATGGGAAGAGTTTCCTGAAAAGGTTGCAGTTCAAATGAATGACACTCACCCAACACTATGTATTCCAGAGTTAATGAGGATTTTGATGGACTTCAAGGGCATGAGTTGGGAGAAAGCTTGGAGTATTACACAGAGGTACTTCCCCTTTTTAATGGATAAGGTATTTTGTTCTTTCCGTGGACCATGTCAGAGAAGTTCTTCAAATCCTTAAATATATACTGGAATATAATGCAAAGTAAAATTATAGTGTTTGAAGACAAAAATTTTAAAACTAGTTTTGTCCCCTTTTAATAACATAAGCATTTAAATGATGCGTTCGACTTGGTATCCAAAGCAAACAAAGGTCTTGGTTCTGTGTCTCAATCTCATCCTCACCTATTCGTGAAAACATGAAAAACTTGTAACTGTCATCTAATTGAGGGATGTGCTCAAGATTAAATTTAGCAAATAAGTTTTTCCATCTTAATGATATTAAACTTTTAGATGAGATGGTTCAGTAAAATTTTAACAAATTATTTGCTTTGGACCGGTTTATGAATCATAGATAAAATTAATCAATGCATACACAGAAGCATCCAATTCATCCCCAGATACTCAGGTCTTTGTGATTTATGTCTTCTGAACTCTTCCAGGCAATAATAGAATTTCAAAGGCAGACACAAAGTCTATGGTAGAGCGGTGCTAAAATTTATCTAGGAATCCCTCTCTATTACGCCTAACTATATAATCTTCGCGGGTTATACTTGTGTTGCTGTGTATTCCTTGTTCGGAAAATTTTGATTTGTTGCCGTCTTAAATAATGGCTTTGCATATGTGGCTGAACTTTGACTTGGTATCTTCTGTAACTTTATCATAAAAAAATTGTTCGATGTGCCTTGTGACACCATCCATGCATCTAGTTCCAACAAAAAACTAAAATGGCCTAAAACAATAGTATGCTTTTTAAACCGGTTGGTTTTATTGAATGCAATTAAACTTTGTACTGTCTCAAGTTTTCTGCTACTAAACTAACTTTTCACGTGGTGTGTTCTTTGCAGAACTGTGGCATACACAAATCACACTGTTTTGCCTGAGGCCCTGGAGAAATGGAGTTATGAACTAATGCAAAAACTGCTGCCAAGACACGTTGAAATTATAGAGATGATTGATGAACAGGTGTTAAGACACATGAATAAATCAACAAATCCCATATTTCCATGAATTTATCATTATTTGAATATCATGACATTTTAATCATCTTTCAGTTAATTCAAGACATAATATCAGAATATGGCACATCAAATCCTGAAATCTTGGAGAAAAAAGTGAATGCAATGAGAATTTTGGAAAATTTTGATCTGCCTGCATCTTTGGCTGATTTATTTGCTAAACCAGAAGAAATCGTTATTAACGAAACTAGCGATGAAGTTGTGCCTGCGCATGAAGATGAACTTGAAGAAAAAGACCCACAGGAGGAGAAAGTTGTAGCTAAACCAGAAGAAATCATTATTCACGAAACTAGCGATGAAGTTGTGCCTGCGCATGAGGATGAACTTGAAGAAAAAGACCCACAGGAGGAGAAAGTTGTAAAACCCAAACAAGCTCCTATACCACCGAAGATGGTCCGGATGGCTAACCTTTGTGTTGTAGGTGGTCATGCCGTTAATGGAGTTGCAGAGATCCACAGTGAAATAGTTAGAAAGGAAGTATTTAATGACTTTTTTCAGGTAAATTTCTCAATAAGATTATGGAACTCTTTTTCATTGTTCGATCATGTATCATTTGCTGATTTTTGGTGGATTATTGTACTTCTCCTGTGTAGCAAGAGGTTTTCATTTGTAAATCTTTTGCAGCTCTGGCCTGAGAAGTTTCAGAACAAAACAAATGGTGTAACGCCTAGAAGATGGATCCATTTCTGCAATCCAGATCTAAGTACCATTATTTCTAAGTGGATAGGTACAGAGGATTGGGTCCTGAATACTGAGAAATTGGCAGAACTGCAGAAGGTAATTCATGTAGTCTCCCACATCCAACTTTTATATACAGCACTCATATTGCTAGATTATTTGTAATAGGCCATTAAATTCTGGAATCGTTTCCGTGTCTTAACTGGCTCAGTACAGGACCTTTATTTGTTCCAGCTTATTGAGCTGATAAGTACTTCCTAAACAATTAAGTCCTCATGTTTGTCACCTCAAGTTACACAAAACCTGTGTTTCTGGAGTTGCACAATATAGTTTCACCTTATAATAACTTCTACATTTCTTAACGGATTATTAAATCTAGAAAGATTTTGCTTATATGTTTGTTTCTTCCATTCTATGTATGATTCAACTCTCTATAGCTTACAGAATTAAGTAGGACTTTTAGGTTCAGTTCTTTTATACATGCACTATCTTTAAACTCAGTAGATTATTTTTCTTTTCTTATCATTATTGAAGCCATATAATAAATTTTAACGAGTGAAAAAATCAATGCAGTTTGCAGATAATGAGGATCTTCAAATTGAGTGGAGGGCAGCCAAAAGAAGCAACAAGATCAAGGTTGCTTCATTCCTCAAAGACAAGACAGGGTATTCGGTTAACCCAGATGCAATGTTCGACATCCAGGTCATTTTCTCTCCTCTTACGGTTGTGGTTTGAATTTTTTAACAATCTACATCTGATGGGCATATACATATTTCCTAGTCATCATTTTCGAGATCAATTCTTATATTTCCTTTCCACACAATTTTCCGACGGTATTGGTGACAATGGAATGTGGCTGCCATTTTTCAGGTAAAACGCATTCATGAATACAAGCGACAGCTATTAAATCTCTTGGGAATTGTTTATCGCTATAAGAAAATGAAAGAAATGACTGCAGCAGAAAGGAAAGAAAAGTTTGTTCCTCGAGTTTGTATATTTGGAGGAAAAGCATTTTCCACATATGTACAAGCAAAGAGGATTGTAAAATTTATCACAGATGTTGGAGCTACCATAAATCATGATCCAGATATTGCTGATTTGTTAAAGGTAAAAGCTTCCTCCTAATATCGTTAAATTGTATTTCAATGTCATCGAATCATTTATTTCTTGTGGTTGACTTTATGCTTCTCATATGCAAAGAAAAAGGGATTTGTCATATAAGGTTTTTGTGGGATTGCTTGGTATATGTTACTCTTAAGTTGCTTGGTGCACATTCATTCACACAAATCATGGTTTTAATTTCGTTACGTTCAACCTCTATCTAGGTTGTATTTGTTCCAGATTACAATGTAAGTGTTGCTGAATTATTAATTCCCGCAAGTGAACTTTCACAACATATCAGGTGTGTAAGCTCATACTTGGAAGTATTAGATTCATCATATCTCGCGAAAGAAAAATGTGTTCCCTTCATTAACAGATTCAACAAAACATCTGACCTCCACTCCTCCCCACCCCGTTTCCTTATTTAGTACTGCCGGTATGGAGGCCAGTGGGACCAGCAACATGAAGTTCGCAATGAATGGCTGCGTATTGATTGGGACCTTGGATGGTGCCAATGTTGAAATTAGGCAGGAAGTTGGCGAGGACAACTTTTTCTTATTTGGAGCTCAAGCTCATGAGATTGCAGCACTTCGGAAAGAGAGAGCCGAGGGCAAGGTACAGTTCAACTCTATTTTCCCTGTGTGTGCCCAGAATCTTTAAAATCTAAGACCTGTTTCCTTCATTGCTATTTTGAATTGTTTTCAAGTTTGAATATAGTGGCCTTGTAAAACTGGATTGTGGGATGTCAATGTATAAAGACCGGTCATGTGTTTATCAAACTTGTTCAAAACCAATCCATCTTACATTCTCCAAGTGATGTTCATTTTGGGATTGACTCATTTTTATCTTCTCGTTAATTGCAGTTTGTGCCAGATGAACGCTTTGAAGAAGTCAAAGAATTTGTTAGGAATGGTGCTTTTGGGCCTTATAATTATGATGAACTAATGGGGTCCTTGGAAGGGAATGAAGGATTTGGCCGTGCTGACTACTTCCTTGTGGGCAAGGACTTTCCAAGTTACATCGAATGCCAAGAGAAGGTTGATGAAGCATATCGAGATCAAAAGGTGAGTTATATCAAGCCTTAGTCCATGCACATGCATGTATTCAACAACTTCTTATCTGCATGAACTTGAAATTCAAACTTTTTTCTTTGTATTCGAAGTTGGGAAATAACAGTTCGAGTCCCCCAAACTATTCCAAAAGTAGTAAGTAGATCCTTGATCTATTCTTTTGGCAGGAAGCACTGGGGTCCACCAGTGGATGAATTTCGCCCATTTGACCATTAAGTCTTTTAAAATTTTCATTTGAAATACAATTACTCTTTAGCTGAAAAATGAGACTAAGCCCCCTTTCGGTGTGGATTAAAAGCTAAGTCAAAGTCAACAATTAATTTTAACAACAAATTTCATGGGACCCACAACTTTTATACCACTCATTTAATCAAATTCTATCAAAATCTACTAAAAATCTGATTTTTAGCTACACCAAGCAATGACTAAATTGAAAAGAAAGAAATAGTAAAACTTTTGAAAAGAGCAAATTAAATCTTCTGTGATTCTAGATGTGCTGATAAACTCGACTCTCATTTCTTCCCATCGAAAGTGTGGTTGGGGACATTGATCGTAATCATCCCATTTGAAGTTTTACCTTGAAATTCCTCCACCCCACCCCCCAACATTATCAACACCATGAATTAAATCCTACTTTGGCTTCCATTACTCTATGCCTAATATGCCCACTTGTTATTTTGCAGAGATGGTCAAAAATGTCTATACTGAATACAGCAGGCTCCTTCAAGTTCAGCAGTGACAGAACAATTCATGAATATGCCAAAGACATATGGTGCATCAAACCCGTTGAGCTACCTTAGAGATGAGTATGCAGTAATATCCAATCAGTGATATAAATAATGAAATAATATTACCATGTAAGAGAAATAAAGTCACCATGTCAGAGGATTTATTGTACCGTGGTGGGCGAATCTGTCTTTTTCCTAGTCTAGTACCCGTTGGTTCTTGAACTACCGTAAATTTTGTAAAGTAGCTACTGTTGCTCTATTGAGTTATAGCCATGGCAGCTCAGATGACATGGAAATGACTAGTAATAAAGAGTTTTATGGCGCATATTTGTAATATTTCTGATACGTTTAACGATGTTGATTGAAAATGAGTATGTTAAAAAAAAAAAAAAAAAGTTAGAAAATAATGATTGTCAAATAGGGGCTAAAACGAAAAAGTAAAAGCGAAGAAGGCCGGACATGTTTGGTAGGATTTTAAGGAAGAGGTTGGGATGAAATTTGACATTTGTCTTGTCTAGCTATGTTCACAATCGGTGCAACACACATGACACCTCTCGTGTTGTGTGGTTTAAATTGCTTTTACTAAGTTATTGTTAAATTAAACAAGATTTGCAATGCAGCGGTTAACATTACAAAGAGAGGTAGGAAAAGTATTATATTTCATCGAGTGAAAAATGAAGTGTTGTACATGTATTTATTTTATCGTATAACACGTGATAGCAGGATAAGACTAATATATTTTGGGGGTTATATTTTGGTTATAGTCTAAAATACAACAATGTCAATCTGCTAGTGTTTAGTTATACCTGAATTTGTTAGATTGAGCTCTATTTGATGGCTTAGTGGATGATGTAGATTCTAGCTTATCCCCAACTACCTCTTCTGGCTTAACCAAGTTCTGGAGCTCCCATTAGAGATACCGATCTTGGATAATAGTTGAGTGAACTTAGCCGATGATAGAGGCTTGGTAAGAGTGTCTGCCAATTGATCATTAGAGTATATAAGATGCATCAAAGGATCCATCGGAGTCATGGTTTCGGTCAAAATGATAACCAATTTCTAAGTGCTTCATGCGCGACTGACATGGATATGCAGCAATAATATTGTCACAATAAATAGTGGGATAATGGGAAATGTGATGTGTATTTCTTGCAAGAGATAATGTATCCAAAGAACTTTTGTAGAACACGAGGCAATGGCCCGGTATTCAGCTTCTGTAGAGGAGAAAGCCACAGTCTTTTGTTTGTTGGAGCACCAAGAGATGGCCACATAAGAACACAATATATACAGAAGTAGAGGATCGGTCATCATGATTTCCTGCCCAATCAGCGTAGGTGAAAGCACTGAGTGGAAGATCAAGTTTTTTGCTTAAGAATAGACCATGGTAAATGGTGTGTTTGAGGTAACGCATAATACGCTTTGCGGCTGTCCAATGAGTCTCAGAAGGGCAATGCATGAATTGGCATAACTTGTAACCAAAAAAAAAAAGAAAAAAGATATGAGGGAAGGTTAGAGACGGATATTGGAGGGCACCAACAACTTGAAGGCAAAGGGTGGCATGTGTAGGAGGGCTGTCATAAAGAAGAAGAGATTAAAAACTGCACATTATGGCGGTACATGATTTAGCACCTGTCATGTTTGTGCGGTGAAGAATGTCATATATGTATGTGTATTTAGAAAGAAGTAAGCTTGATGGAGAGGTAGTGGATTCTACGCCAAAGAAATTGTTGGAATTTGGGTGTGACCCGAATTTCTTTGTTGAATTGTTTGAAGCATAGAAGAATTCTAATTGAAGTGCACGTCAAGGAAAATTCAAATTTTGGAATGCTATTTGAGTCCTATGTTAAGTCGAAATTCTATTTTGGAAGCCCATTGGGAGTTGGAAATTTGTATTGGACTTGAAGAGTTTGAAATTATGGATCGGGAAGAAAAGTCGCAGCATTTTCGCGAGCTGACGCTAGCTGGAAGCTCGAGCGAGGCCGACGGAAAACAACCCGAGACTTGTCCTCGCCTGTCGCTACCTCGTTGCTCGAGTGACGGGGTCGTCGCTGGCTTGTTGCTCGAGAGACAGTGCTATCCGGTCCAAACCCGTTTCGCGTTTTAACACGTTTTTAACATTCAACTTCAACTATAACTCATCTATTAGGGTTTGAACGTCTCCCTACATAATTGCCTATATACACTTCGCTCTTCTATACAATCTAAAGTGTGAGATATATGATTATTAGCTTTTATGATCATTGTAATTCTCTCTTCTCCATTACTCTTGGTGCAATAAAATCTCATAATTTCTCTATCATATTCTTGCCTTCTTTATTCTTTTGCTTAATCATATATTTTATTATTATTTGCCATATAACTTCAACATATCATTCCAGTGATTTGTTCCACAACAAGTGGTATCAGAGCCAGTTTCGCAGAGCGCAATGTTTGATTTGTTCGAAGCCTTTTGTTCGTGATGGCTTCATTGAAGTATGACATTCCTCTTTTGAATCGGAGCACTAGATTTTTTCTATGGTAGGTTAAGACGTGTGCAGTACTCACACAGCTGGATTTGGATGATGTGTTGTTGGGAATTTACAAGATGCCATCAACTTTGACTGTGGAGGAGAAATTACGGAAGGATAAGAAGGCAATTTTTCACATTCATCTTCATCTATCAAATACTATTCTTTAGGACATTTTTAAGGAGAATTCAGTAGCTGATTTATGGTTGAAGTTAGAGCAATTGTGCATGACTAAAAGTCTGACAAGCAAGTTGAACCTCAAGTAGTTTATACTCTCATCGAATGGCAAAATAAGGATCATTGAAAGATCACCTAGCTGTATTTAAAGAGATCATCGCTGATTTGGAAACTTTAGAAGTAGAGTATGATGAAAAAGATTTGGCCTTGATCCTATTGTGTTTGTTGCCCGCTTCATTTTCTTTATTTAGAGACACGATCTTGTATAGTCGTGATACTCTCACCATAGAGGATGTATATGATACTTTGTATTCAAAAGAGAAGATGGAGCATTTGATTTCTGATGCCGAAAATGGAGAAGGTTTGGTTGCTCGTGGTGGTTCTGGAAAGGACAGATTGAAGTCTAAGTTCAATAATCAGATTTATAACTATTGTAAGAAGAAAAGGCACTTAAAGAAGGATTGCTACAAATTGCAGAATAAAGAAAGGTTGTCTGCAAGTCCATATGGGAAGCAATCAGATATTTCAGGCAAAGTAGACCTCGTGGAGAACATTGATGAAGATCTCTTGGTTATTTCTGACGTCGAGTCCAAACCAGAGGAGGATTGGATTCTTAATTTAGCATGTGTGTTTCATATGTATCCTAATAAGGACTTATTTACTACATATGAAACTATTTCCAAAAGTGTCTGGTTATGGGAAATAATGCACCTTGTCGGGTTGTTGGAATTGGTTGGATCAGATTGAAGCTTTTGGATGGAATAATCAGAACACTTTACCAGGTTCGACATGTTCTAGATTTGAACAAGATTCTTATCGTGTTGTCTATCCTTGATTCAAAAGGTTACGCGTTCTTTGGTGGAGGTAGAGCCTTGAAGGTTTGTAAGGGTGCCTAAGTTGTATTAGAGGAACGAAAAATGTCTCAATTATACATCTTGTATGGTCGTGCAGAATCTAGAAGAGTCGGTCAGCACATATTCAGTACCGTGGTGGACATTCAGTTTGGTACAATACCTTTAGGAGCTCATAAAAGGGTCAGATTTGAAGAATACAATTCAGTGGAGTTTCGAAGATATGGGTAATGCTGCATTGCCACCATCACTTGCAGTGTCATTGTATTTAATTGTTAGGGATGGACCTAGTGGAAAAAGGTACGTGAATGCTAATTTTTTGAGCATGCTTTAAGTGAAGTATAAAGTGTACAATCTAGCAAGCAGTCTTCTGTAAAAACATTTGGTATTGATTCTGCTTTGCGGTATATTACAGTCCATCTTGGTTAATTTAAAATCATTATGATTTTTTTGGAATCTGAGATAATTCTACAAGAGTAGTGTTGGATTTATTGGAAGAGGTGGAGTATCGTGTTTTGTTGGAGAAGTTAATTGTTGGGTTATTGTTGAAGAAGTCAGTTCATTTCTTAGTGGAATTCGTGTCAAGGTGAAGATTGTTGGAATTTGGGTGTGACCCGAATTCCTTTGTTGAATTGTTTGAAGTATAGAAGAATTCTAATTGAATTCAAATTTGGAATGCTATTGGAATCCTATGTCAAGTCGAAGTTCTATTTTGGAAGCCCATTGAGAGTTGAAAATTTGTATTGGACTTGAAGAGGTTGAAATTATGGACCGAAAAGAAAAGTCGTCGCATTTTCGCTAGCCTAGCACTAGTGGACGCTTGAACGAGGCCGGCGAAAAAAAATTCGAGACTTGTCGCTTGCCTGTCGCTACCCCGTTGCTTAAGCGATGGGGCTGTTGTCTACCTGTCGCTCGAGCGACAATGCTATCCGGCTCAAGCCCGTTTCGTGTTTTAACACATTTTTGACATTCTACTTCAACTTTAACTCATCTATTAGGGTTTGGACGTCTCCCTAAATAATTGCCTATAGATACTTGACTCTGCTATACAATTTAAAGTGTGAGATATATGATTACTAAGTTTTAGGATCATTGTAATTCTCTCTTCTCCATTACTCTTAGTGCAATAAGATCTCCTAATTCATCTATCATATTCTTGTCTTCTTTATTCTTTTGCTTGATCATATATTTCATTATTATTTGCCATATAACTTCAACATATCATTCCAGTGGTTTGTTTCACAACAGAAATAGTGCAGGGACCCTAAATCAACATAAATTAGAAAGTAGATTGAGGTGTTTAAAGTGAAGCATGAATAGATTGGAGTCATTGTTGGAGTTGGTAAACCACAATTGTAATGACACAAATATGATGAACAAGTTTTACTTACTCAACTATAATTTCCACTTCTTAAACTACTAATTTTATTCTCAAACAGGAGTAACAAGAAAAATAGCTATTTCAGAGGGAAATATTTGAAATGCACGTCTTTCTTCTTCAAATGAGGGGGTATTATAGATTTTTTTTTTCAAGCCTTGGAGTAATTTGGTCTTTTTGGGAGAATAGAGATGGCGGTTCCTTATTGGCTATCTTCTAACAAATTCAATTGAGAATCACGCATTACTCATTGCCCCAAGTACCTTTTAATGACAGTTTGTAGCCAACCTAGACATGAAAAATGGTCCACAAGATTCAGGCGAGCTTGCAGTATCTTTGCTCCCATTGCATGTCACTTTTATACTTCGCCAATTGCTATCCAGGTTCGCAGAATCCGATTCGAGGGTTAACAAATAGTCTTTCAAGTTCGATTTTATTATTCATAATAAATCTAGAACTTTAATTTTTTTGTTGCGTAGCGAACCTATTGTTGCTCGCATATCTCTTCTTTCTTAGTGGTAGATGACGTGGGTCGCTTCGAGGGGGACATGTTATGATTGTTACAGTTTTTAGTATATGCTGAAGGGTCTCTTTTTGTATATTTCCACGTTAATGCCTTGTATGCATTTAAAGCGAGTGTTGCCCATGGTCGATCCTATCTGTGCATTTTTGAATTTTGGTCAAGCGCTTGCTAGCATTGGACGGCCACGATTATGAGAAATGTAAGAATGTTCTAGATCTATTGTTGACCCAATCGACGGCTTAAATATTTCATCTAAACCTATAAATATACCTTTCTTTTTACCACCGCCTTCTTCGCTTTTTGTGTTTATTTCTTGCTCTTGGCAACATTTTTGCTTTCCAGCGATTCCGCTCTTCTTTTGTTATCTTTCAACCTTTTCAATTAGAAATGTACTTATGTTTTACCCTGCAATTATCTCTTGCCTATTTGGTTTATTTTTGCAAAACATATTCCAAGACTTTGGAGGTTGGAAATTTTTAACTAAAGATGCCTCTTTATGGTGTTATTACCTCTTATGAAGAAGTTTATATCCTTGGAGTTATGTTTCTCGTTGACATGTATCCCTTTTAATTTTAAGGTTATATTGGGATAATCTCAGTTGAGTGTTAGTCCCCAACTTAAGGTTGAAGTACGTACCACAACGTGCGAATTGAAGAGCTAATCTAGTAGGTCTGTCCCAGAGACCATAAGTTTTGATTAATGAGCGACTTTGAGGCCTAATCAATTTATTTGGGACAGATGCATTTGTAATATTATTGTATCCCAAGTAATCTTAAATTACCGACCATTCCCCTTGAGGCTATATAACATTCTATAAACTTTTGTCAAATATGAGATATTCAGTCCCCTTTTCTTTATCTATTTCTACTTCTAATATTGCACATTGAAAAAGAGTATTCTATTTGTTTATGTGGTAACTAGGGATTTCTCCCCTAATAATGCTTGTTTATTTGTTACGATGTCTAAACAAAGCATCAATTTCATTTGGAATATTTTTCTTTTCAACTATTACTTATACAGTTTTCTTTATTTGTATAATTAATATCATCGTTCACACTATTATGAAGATGAAAATCAACTTTAGCGCTGCTCCCAAATGCCAAAAATTGGCCACCTCTTCTCCTTCTAAGGATATACCCGCAGAAGGCTCTAGGGGATACAAGGGTGATGCTTCACATGAGAACGAGGATACAATTAGACGACCTCCATCGCCTCAAAAAGCTAAATGCTCGCCCACAGAACTTGGGGCTCAATCCCTGCTGAATTTGGCATGGGACCCTGCAAAAGGGAACATGAAGATGCCAATGGGGCCTGAACACTTTACAGATACCAAGGCTTTGTTTACCCTCTCACCATAACTAGGAATTTGACCCCAAGGCCTTATAATTGCTTCCCTTACTGTATTTTAACTCTGTCTGGGAGAAGTTTGCGAAGGGTATGACTCCCAAGCAAATGGGTTCACCTTTTGTGGGTTACTGTTCTTCATCATAATCAGTAGGCTGAGTTTGAGGTCCGTGTTTTGAGGACTAATAAACTGGAGAAGAAAACTGATTCTTTAGAGGAGGTGCAAAATTCTCTAAAGAAAATTGGGAGAAGCTGAGAAAGAGAAGAGAAAATACAAGGAGATGAGCAAAGGCTTTGAGGCTTTAACTGTGAAGGAGGCTTCTTTCGTGGCCAATTTTACTAGAGTCACTAAGGACTTGGAACCGGTTAAAGAAAACCATGCTTCTTATATCGTCAGAACTTATACTGAGCTTTTATGCCTTAGAGAGGAGCTTTAGTCAGTTAAGGTTGAACTATTTGTCATCTCCAATGATTTGGATAAAGTGAGGGGTGAAAAAGCCCTACTTCTCAATCAGTTGGAGCATACCAAGACAAAATTGGCTATTGTAAAGTCTGGCCTTTCTGAAGTAAAGGCTAATGAGGNAGGTTGGAAATTTTTAACTAAAGATGCCTCTTTATGGTGTTATTACCTCTTATGAAGAAGTTTATATCCTTGGAGTTATGTTTCTCATTGACATGTATCCCTTTTAATTTTAAGGTTATATTGGGATAATCTCAGTTGAGTGTTAGTCCCCAACTTAAGGTTGAAGTACGTACAACAACGTGCGAATTGAAGAGCTAATCTAGTAGGTCTGTCTGAGAGACCATAAGTTTTGATTAATGAGCGACTTTGAGGCCTAATCAATTTATTTGGGACAGATGCATTTGTAATATTATTGTATCCCAAGTAATCTTAAATTACCGACCATTCCCCTTGAGGCTATATAACATTCTATAAACTTTTGTCAAATATGAGATATTCAGTCCCCTTTTCTTTATCTATTTCTACTTCTAATATTGCACATTGAAAAAGAGTATTCTATTTGTTTATGTGGTAACTAGGGATTTCTCCCCTAATAATGCTTGTTTATTTGTTACGATGTCTAAACAAAGCATCAATTTCATTTGGAATATTTTTCTTTTCAACTATTACTTATACAGTTTTCTTTATTTGTATAATTAATATCATCGTTCACACTATTATGAAGATGAAAATCAACTTTAGCGCTGCTCCCAAATGCCAAAAATTGGCCACCTCTTCTCCTTCTAAGGATATACCCGCAGAAGGCTCTAGGGGATACAAGGGTGATGCTTCACATGAGCACGAGGGTACAATTAGACGACCTCCATCGCCTCAAAAAGCTAAATGCTCGCCCACAGAACTTGGGGCTCAATCCATGCTGAATTTGGCATGGGACCCTGCAAAAGGGAACATGAAGATGCCAATGGGGCCTGAACACTTTACAGATACCAAGGCTTTGTTTACCCTCTCACCATAACTAGGAATTTGACCCCAAGGCCTTATAATTGCTTCCCTTACTGTATTTTAACTCTGTCTGGGAGAAGTTTGCGAAGGGTATGACTCCCAAGCAAATGGGTTCACCTTTTGTGGGTTACTGTTCTTCATCATAATCAGTAGGCTGAGTTTGAGGTCCGTGTTTTGAGGACTAATAAACTGGAGAAGAAAACTGATTCTTTAGAGGAGGTGCAAAATTCTCTAAAGAAAATTGGGAGAAGCTGAGAAAGAGAAGAGAAAATACAAGGAGATGAGCAAAGGCTTTGAGGCTTTAACTGTGAAGGAGGCTTCTTTCGTGGCCAATTTTACTAGAGTCACTAAGGACTTGGAACCGGTTAAAGAAAACCATGCTTCTTATATCGTCAGAACTTATACTGAGCTTTTATGCCTTAGAGAGGAGCTTTAGTCAGTTAAGGTTGAACTATTTGTCATCTCCAATGATTTGGATAAAGTGAGGGGTGAAAAAGCCCTACTTCTCAATCAGTTGGAGCATACCAAGACAAAATTGGCTATTGTAAAGTCTGGCCTTTCTGAAGTAAAGGCTAATGAGGCAAAGCTTTTGGAGGATACTATGCAGGATGGAAGTGTTGAAGATATGGAAAGAATAATCCCAATGATATTTTTTCAATAGTGTATGATTATTTTTCTCAATAGTTGATTGTATAATTATTATGCAATCTTTCTTTTTAGAGTTATTTATAGCCCTATAAATATAGTCTTTTACTTTGTAATATGAACAAGTTTATTATATACAATTTATAATATTCTTTGGATGAATAAATCTTCATAGTATGAGAAAAGGCAATTGTTATTATTATCTTCCATAACAAACCAAGCTTAACCTTCCTAAAACGCATGATTACCTCCATAAGATATCAACTCCAAAGGCAAATTCCAGACAAAAAAGGCAGCAGTCAGAGTTACCTTAAAATGATCTCAACAATATGAAAATTTTGACGGCAATATATTAATAGCTAATCAAGAGACCATCACGACAGCCAAAAGCATTAAAATAATTGGTTATGTACTCAGCTTTCCAACAAAATAAATAAATAAATAAAAGAATGTAAATAAATNTTTTGAGTTATTTATTCGACTTGGTTGACATATAAGCAATTTTGAAGATTTGATTGGATTGATTTATCTTTCAAACTCAATTTGATTGTTGCTATACCATATTGAGTTTGAGGGAGGGTGTTGAAGATATGGAAATAATAATCTCTTTGATATTTTTCCAAAAGTGTAGGATTATTTTTCTTAATAATTTGATTGTATAATTATTATGCAATCTTTCCTTTTAGAGTTATTTATATCCCTATAAATAGGATCTTTTACTTTGTAATACTAACACGTTTATTATATACAATTTATAATATTCTTCGCAGGAAGCAATAACGTTCTTGTCATTATTAGGAGCTTTCATCCTAAGTGGACTTTATATTTTCTGGAGATTCACGAAGAGGATGCCGAAGACATTTCTTTCCATATTTACACATTTGGTTTTGCTTAAAAGCACATTGTAGAAGAGAGAGTCCAATATTCAACACCTACATAGGTTTAATCTTGTTCTTTTAATGAATCTTCATTTGTCAAACATTTATGCTTCTCCTTTTGATATGAACACTTGATATGGTTTTTGATTACTTTTCTGATATTACCTTGGTTTTTTGAATCAGTACTATATAGACCACTGGAGGTATACTCAGGTTATCTTTTGTATTCCAGTTCCAAAGAATCAACAGTCTTCTAGAATATATCTATTTCCTTAAATTATGCTTTCGAATACCTAGGGAATTCACATTGGCAAATGTTCTACAATTCATGTTAACTACTATAGTTGCAACTCAATTTGTGTATACTGTAACTGTATATGATTGTGTTGGAGATTTTAAACTGATTATATATACATATAAAGAAGAAAGAGGAGATACACGTGTAAGTTTAGTTGAAGCAAGTGAAAAACTATTTCCTTAAAATGAGTTTGCCCCACATCGATGCTAACAATTTTTCGACAATCATCTCCCAAGATACATAACCACGTCTAGCCATAGAAGCGCTCCAAATGGATTATACCATAACCATGATTTTTCAAACCAATAACCGGGCTCAGTTTACACCAAACGACCACCACAATCAACAAACAAGTCTACAAACCAAACTTCCCCAACATGTTTCTTTCTTGACTGCCCACAAAGGGCTAAGGGTGATGAATATTATAGCCACAAAAATTAATCACAAAGACTGAGACGAAAGGAGAAGGATACGGCACAAAACCAAATGACACTCATTTCCCTTTCACTACACACGGCTGCCCAAATATTCATACACACACGGGATCAACAGTAGTGGGGCAACATATATAAAAGGGAATTAGGTATGGGCTTTTAGGTTAGAAAGAATAAGGCCCAATATGTATTATAAATGAGTTATCAACCAAAAAAATCGTCCAAGGTAATAGGTCAGGTCATGAGTAACACTAATTAAATTAGATTACTTCAAATGACCCAAATATGTTGTGGACTGGTTTGTTCGATTGTGGTGTCACATTTTACTTCACTCATCGGCCGAGTCCTATGAAGTATAATTCCAAAAATGGTTTAACATCATTGTCTGAGATTTATTGGGTATCAAAACCCAACAAATCTCCACCTTGATAACCAATCAATCTACAACCAAACAAAACACAAAGTTTATACTTGCACAATCAAGGAACCAATAAAATTGGAATTACAGACCTTACCTCGTGTTTCGAACCTGAAATACATTCCATACTCTCTCCATATGACCAGGGCTAAGGTCAAGAACACTCAAGTAGAAATAGATATTTACAGTAATCAATCAAGAGCAAATAAAAATGCGATGGAGATATCATATAGGATAACATATAGATCTTTTCAAACATGTTCACACAAAACAACATATTAACACCAAGTTAATCAACATGTCAACACATATGTAACAAATGTATAAATGACCCCACATAGAAGATCTCACCACACTTATCGTATCACGTTCCATGTTGCTCACACTTTGAGAACAAATATCTCACATCATCGTCCATCATGCTCACTAGACTAATCATTCAACACATGTCAAACTGGTAAGCCACAATAGATCTTAAGTTCTTTGGATAATCCTCTATCACCACATCACTTCTCCAAACCTAAGTGGATAATGAGTCTCTACCTAACAGAAGTGATGTAAGTATCTCTCTCACTCCACCTGATCATGGTCTTTCACAGATAAAGGGTTCCAAACATTTGACCATCTCTCCTCTGTGATCCAAATGTCACACTCCACATCCCCGGTACAAACCACCAATGTACCCCTGGACATTTATACTCCACTTTACCAAAAGACATACAACACACTGCTAATGCATCACAACCAACCATCCATGCAAACAATTACACAAAGTAATAAGATCACTCTAATTCATACCAATGCACATATCAATCACATTGAAAATGCACATATAATCATGAGACCGAATTAAGCAATCACACACGTGCAAAAGGATAAAACACGGACGCAAATGCAGTAACCAGG
>CAIGRF010016820.1:27125-39635 GCA_903798235.1 Fraxinus ornus
AAAAAAAAAAAAGAATATGTAAATATCAGAAATTTTCACGTTTCATCAATTTTTGATGATTTCTTTTCACTTTTACATGTTTAAATTCAACATTATGAGTGCCTAAATATGTTTATGTTGGGATTGATGATGTAACTTAGATTTTTATTATATGTTTAATTTCAAGATTTTCATGCCATTTTAATACTTGTTAATTAATTATTGTGTGTTTCATGTTTTAATTGTCTGCGCAACAATTAATTGATTTAGAGATAATATTGAGACCGAGAAGAAATGTAAAATTCTAGCTTGTACAATAATTGACATAGACATTATAAGAGATCGAGATATAATTATAAGTTATGCGATACTTGTTGAATTCCTACAGATAAATGCGTTCATATGTGTGTGAATTTATATAGGGATATAGTAAGTTCTGGCATATGAATATGATTAGTGTTTTTCGAGAGAGATCACTAACTACATCAGGTTAGTTTGATCGTTGGCACGTATGAAAAATAGTTGAATAAATTGGAATTAAATGTATGATAAATAACCTAATTGAAATCAGAAATCCTAACTATCCAATCATGTAATCTTTTTTATAGTTTTAATTTGAGTTTGTTATTTTATTTAATATTGTGTTATTTTATTTAGTAGAATTTCGCTTTGAAAACAAAACTTGATTTGATTATTAGTTACTATTTTAATTGTAATTAGGTTAGTTTAAAACTTTATAGCATATAATAATCTCCGTGGGACGATATTCGGATTTTAAAAAAATCTATTTTATTACTTGTCACGATCCGTACACTTACGAAATTTCATGAACAAGCTATACGAGTTCAATCCTCAAATTGAATGAATACTTTAATTACTATGTAAGGCTATGTGCTTAAATGTCGAGTTCTTTAAAGTAGTACTTTTGGGATGCATAAATTGTAACAGAGTGTCCATATTAATCAAAAGAGTTAAGGAAGCAAGTTCAATCCTGATTTTATGATTAATAAAAATTATTGGACAAATGAATTGTATACTTTTCCAAGTTAGAAGTATCTAACATGAATACATAAAAAGAGTTAGGATGGAGATATGAGTATCACTAATTTGCTAATCAGAAGGCAACTTTCTAAAAAAATTATGATACCATATCTGGAAATTCTGTGTAAAATTCAGTACGCAATTCAAGTTTTGGCATGTTACTGACACCACTATGCCTTGACCATTTATTACTATGAAACTTTTAAAATGGTAAATTCCAATTGAGACCTTGATAGTATCTTGGAAAATCAAAAGGAAAGAGTTTACCATAGTTTTGGAGCTACTTCCAAATTTAATGACAATTTTTTTATTCATTTATACACAAACTCATCACAATCTATGCCCACAGCCCAAACATGATTCAAATATAAATTAATGAAAAAACTACTCAAATTCAAAGTTCAATCTAAAAAACAAAGTTTATTCAATATTATCTTCAAATTCATATGAGTGTAATTCTTTAAGTTTGAATTTCCTTCTATATTCCCAGATTTTTTCTTGGATGACTTTGATTCATGATATTAATTTACATACTTCGACCATAGATAAAATTGATCAAATATCAACAAAGATTTACCAAAATTCGTGCATTTATAGTGCAAGAAAATTTTTTTGCTCAAGATTTGCCCACCAAAATCACCCAATCATCCAAATGGCAAACTCTCGTTAAAACAATAAAGATGTAGCATTGGTAGGTGATATTTGATTATTTTCTCTCTACAAGAACATTGGATTCGAAGTCAGAGTCTTTGTTCTCGAGAGTTTTTTGATTCAAGGATTTCCCCATCTGATTTTTTTTTCTTTAGTTAACATCAACAGATTTTAACTTAATAGAGCAGATGAACTTTGTACACGACTTAATATCCCAGAAATTCAGAGAACCCATAATACAATTACAACAATTACAGGATCGATTGGTCTTCACCATGAACAACTGCATCAGCATCACATGCTCAAAATTCAAAATGGCTTTTTAAGAGCTGTTCTTAATAATCACAACTGGGCATTGTGCATGGTTTGAACAATAGTTGCTTACACTTCCAAAAACATCCTTTTAAGGGGACCAAAAGCACGGAACCCCATCACTATTAAATCAGCATTCAACTGCTCTACAACTTCACAAATCTTCTCATTTGAATCCCCAACGAGTACTTGCGTTTTCGTTTTAACATTTTTATCAAAGCAAATTTGAAGAGCATGATCCAAAATAGCCTCCGTAATTCGTTTCTGGTAAGCCTCAATTGCTGTAGTGAATGCAGGCACCTCCAGATCGCCTTAACTGGGACTGCCAAAAGGGATTGTACCGGGATTAAGGCCAACTGCTATAGTCGGTTGAGATTGAACGTGGAGCATAATAAACGAACACTCAGAAGACCCGAATTTCCCCTTCTAATTTGGGTTTTTGTTATGGGTGTTAATGTTTTGAACGTAATTAATATGGTAATAGTAGTTCAAGTTAATTTTAAGGTATTAATCAAATACATAATTTTGTTAGGGTACTGTACCTAATTTTTCCATAAGTATTTTGATTAATACCTTTTAAATTAATTAAACTTTTTAATCAAATTAAAGTTACGTCCTAGTTCTAAACTATTAACTAAAATTCACTCAACCTAAAGTAAATCGATAGAAACTCACTCATCTTTAGAAACGCTCCCTACTCTATAGTCGATTTCCTCTATCTCTGATACACCTCAACCTTAAATCTTCACTTTTGACCATTTTCTGTCGATTTCGTTGACTTCTTCCTCCGTCTCCGTCTCCGTTCAACTTCACTCTTCTCTTGTAATGAGTGAAGTTCAACCTAGGAATGAATTCACTCAAAATCAGTACCAATGTAATAATCACAGCTCAAGGAGTTAAGATTCCAGCCCAATTGCTGAATTAACCACTAAATTGAGAATGGGTAATGATAGAAATAGAGGAAGAAAAAGAAGATATAAGAAGGAGTAGAAGAAATAAAAGAGAAAATTGATTAATAGAACTGATTTTTACATCAACCACACGTTTCGTTCCTCCTCTGTTCTGTACATATATGCTGAAAAACAAAATGGATGGAAATCGTATTCCCATTTACAAAAACGCAATAAGCAAAATGACACTTTTGTGGACCCACTTTTGAAAGCTATTTATAGTTTGTTCTTTTCCTTCTTTCCCCCCATTTTTTCCATTCAGTTGATGTTGCCTCATCATGACAACCCCCCTCCTTAAATGAACCTTGTCCCAAGGTTTAAAATTAGAGTATTTCTTCTGTATGTCATCTGAATCTTCCCAAGTTGCCTCTTCTGTGGTCTGCCCCTTCCATTTGATTAGCCACTGAGCTACGACACGGTTTTCCTTTTTTCTAAATTCTGGTTTGAAGCACTTCCTCTGGTTGTTCTACATCCTCCTCCCCAGTTGGTAATTGTTCTACAACCACTTCTTTGTTTCCTATCTTCTGTTTAAGTAATAATACATGAAACACCGGGTGAATTTTTACTTGGCTGGGAAGTGCTAGGCGATATGCTACACTTCCAATCTTCTTTTCAATCTGATAAGGGCCATAGTATCTACGACTGAGCTTCTGATTAATCCTCTTAGCAAGGGTCTGATGCTGATATGGATATAACTTTAAATAGGCCCAGTCCCTTACTGGGAAATTTCTCTCAGTTTTATTTCTATCAGCATACATCTTCATCCTAGCTTTAGCTTGTGCTAAGTTCTCCTTTAATTGTTGATCCATCTTATACCTCTCCTGTAAAACATCTTCCACCATAGCAACACTTGTTTACTGATAAGGTCCCATAGCTAACCGTGGTTGTGGAATCCCAGATAGACCTTCAAACGGTGTTCACTTGATTGCTGAATGAAAAGTGGTATTATACCACCACTCGGCTAAAGATATCCATTTAGCCCATGCTTTAGGTCTGTGGTGTGTCATGCACCCGAGATACAGCTCCAGAAATTGATTTAACCTCTCGATTTGGCCATATGTCTGTGGGTGGTATGCTGAAATGAGTTGCAAATTAGTTCCCATGAGTTTAAATAGCTCCTACCAAAAGATGCTAGTAAAATTCTTGTCCCGGTCAGAGATAATACTCTGAGGCAGGCCATGGAGTTTATAAATATGATCCAAGAATATTTGTGCCACCTTCTTTGTTGTAAAAGGATGAGAAAGGGGTGAGAAAGTGGCCGTACTTGGTAAATCTGTCTACTACTACTAATATGACATCTTTTCCCTCAGATTTTGGCAAACCCTCAATGAAGTCGATGGATATATGACTCCATGAATGTTGAGGTTCAGGTAGAGGTTGTAGCAAGCCTGGATATGGTAAGTGTTCATCCTTACATTTCTGGTAAATGTCACATTGTAATACCTCTTGTTTGATTTCTTATGTCATGCCTGCCAATAAAAGTGTTGTTTAGCTCTAAATATGCTGGCATGTATTCCGGAATGTCCTCCGTCTTGTGAGTCATGTATAGCCTGAATAAATTTCTTCCCGATATTTCTCCCATTGCCAATATACAGCTTATCCTTGTACTTAATCAACCCATTTTTATACTGATATTCAGGTTCTTCAACTGGATCCAGAAGTAAGGCTTGGATTTTTTTCCAGCAAAATCATCTCCCTCATAACTAGAAATTACCTCTTGTATCCACGCTGGTATTAATTGGGTAATGGCAGCACACCTTTCATCATTTTCTACCCTCCTAGAGAGCACATCAGCGACCATATTCTCTATCCCCTTTTTGTACTGGATTTCATAATCTAAACCCCATTAATTTAGTTAACCAATTTTGCTATAATGGAGTAGTTATCCTCTGTTCTAGCAAGAACTTCAAGGATTGATGGTCAGTTTTAATGATGAAGTGGTGACCTTCCAAGTAATGTCTCCATTTCAGCACTGTAGTAACTAAGGCCAAGAGTTCTTTTTCATATATTGACATTCCCAAGCACCTTGGTCCAATGACTTTACTGATGTAAGCTAGAGGTTTCCTATCCTGTATTAATATTGCCCCAATACCTCCATAACAAGCATCTGTTTCCACAATAAAAGTCTGCTAAAAGTTGGGTAAGGTCAGCACTAGAGTGGAACTCATGGCTAGCTTAAGATTATTAAAGGATGCATCTGATGTATCTAACCATAGAAAATTATCTTTCTTTAACAAATCAGTGAGGGGCTTAGCTAATGTCCCATAGCCTTTCATGAATTTTCTATAGTAGCCAGTTAAGCCAAGAAATTCCCCTAGTTGTCTGATATTAGTTGGCACATGCCATGACTGCAATGCCTCGACTTTTTTAGGGTCTGCTGATACCCCTTGTTGATTAATCACATGGCCTAGGTATTTCACCTTCTTTTGGCCAAAAGTACACTTACTTAGCTTAGCATACAACTCATGTTTCCTGAGTAGCTGTAGAACAGTCCCCAGATGTTCACAATGGCTAGACATATGTACACTATATATTAGTATATCATCAAAAAAGACTAGCACATATCTTCTCAACTGCTCTTTAAACACCTCGTTCATCAGACATTGGAAGGTAGCAGGGGCATTAGTTACCCCAAAAGGCATGACCTTAAATTCATACAGACCTTGATGAGTTTTGAAAGATGTCTTATAAACATCATCTAGCCTAACCCTTATCTGATGGTATCCCGCTCTAAGATCAATCTTAGAAAAATATTTAGCCCCAAAAAGTTCATCAATTAGCTCATCAATCAAGGGTATAGGATATTTGTCCTTCATAGTCAGGTTATTAAGCTGCCTATAATCAACAAAAAACTTCCAAGTTCCATCCTTTTTCTTGACCAGCAGCACAGGGGAAGCGAAAGGGCTGCTACTAGGTTGAATACTTCCTGAGTCTAACATCTCTTTAACCAATCTTTCCACCTCAATTTTTTGGATAAAGGGGCATTTGTATGGTCCGAGTTTGAAGGGCCGAGTCCCTTCATTTAGGTTTATCTGATGATCATGGCTTTTAATTGGAGGTCGTCCCTTAGGTTCTGCAAACACATCTTGGAAGTCAGTTAAAATTGGTTTGAGTTCTTATAGTGTTTCTGTTGAATCTGTCTCTGTAATGGTATACAGTTGCCCCATGATTCCATATTTTTGCTTCTCAAACCATCTCTCTAGTTGCTCCCTACTTATCATTTCCATTTTATTGCCAGTAAACTCACTACTTAGTTTCACCTCTTTCCCATTATACATGAATTTAATATACCATCTTGCGGATTATTGGTCCAAATCGACCGAGCCAGTTCACCCCCAACACCATGTCACTACCCTCAAGTTTTAGGGGCCTTAACCTGTATTGGAACTCTAGCCCTTGCATTTGCCAAGCCAATGGCTGGCTTATAACCTTACTTTCAAGCCTTTCTCCATTTGCTATAGTCACCATCATTGGTTTGGCATTCTCAGTCGAGTATCCTAAAGAATGTACCATCCTTTCATCAATAAACCTATGGGTGCTTACACTATCAATGAGTATAGACACTCTATTGCCTTTTATCCTTCCTGTAATTATTATAGTTTTGTGTTTGATGTGCCCAACCAATGTACTAATGGAAACTTGCATGATTTCTTCCCCTTTATCTTCTTCATTCTCCTCTCCATCAGGGTCCCCGTCTCCCTATCATCACCCTCACATTCTTCATCCACCACCATAAAGTTCAACATCCTATTCTTACAAATATGCCCTTGAGTGTACTTCTCATCACACCTAAAGCAAAGCCCTAGCTTTCTTTTAGTTTGGATATCAGTAGGTGTAATGGTTTTGTAAGGTACGTTTTGGATGTTCTGAATTTGAGTTGGAGTTTTAGGAGTGAGGTTTGTTGATTCGGGTAATTTTTGAGTGTACGAGTTTTTTGATGTAGTAAACGGTTTAGTGGGTTTAGGGTTCTTGTTTATAGTAAAAATAGTGATTTCTTGGAGTTGAGCTATTTCAAAAGCTTAGGTTAGGGTATTGGGTTTAATCATCTTGACCATAAACTTAATCTCCCCCTTCAATCCATTGGTAAAAATACTAATATAGTAGGATTCAGGTAGGTTGGGTTAGGCTTGCATAGCTTGGGCTTTTAAATCCTCAAATTTCTCCATATTCTCAGCCACACCACTATATTGTCTGATTTTGCTAAAGGTCTTCACTACATCGTCACCAATGGTCTCAGTAAACCTTCTACAGATTTCAGTAGCTAATAGGTTCCAATTGGTACTTGGATTACTAGCTAGGAACCCATGGAACCAGATGTCTGCCCTTCCTTTCAAATACATTTCTGTAATTTCAACCTTTAGCTCCTCTGTAATTTGATGAATTTGAAAATATTTGTAGGCCTTCCTCACCCACTCTCTAGGGTTATTACCCTCAAATTGGGGAAAGTCGATTTTAGGAATTCTGGCATTGAATCTAGTATCATAATTACCTCCTCCTTTTCTATCTTCATTACCAAGCCTCACCCTTAACACACCACTATCAAAACTTGATCCAATGTTGGAATCCTCCACTCGTTTCTCCTTAGTTGTACTTATCTTAGCCAGTAAAGTAACAAACTTCATGTTTCTTGTTCATTTGCTTCATAAATCCTTCAATGTTATCAAATTTAGAATTGACCTTACCAGTGAGGGAAGCAATAGTAACACTCAACTCACTCATATCTTTATCCAGCCTCTTAGGTTTTCTTTCAGTAGTTTTCTGTCTAGTCTCCATTCTTGCCCAAATTCTTAGTGCTCTGATACCAAATGTAATGAGTGAAGTTCAACCTGGGAATGAATTCACTCAAAATCAGTACCAATGTAATAATCACAGCTCAAAGAGTTAAGATCCCAGCCCAATTGCTGAATTAACCACTAAATTGAGAATGGGTAATGATAGAAATAGAGGAAGAAAAAGAAGATATAAGGAGTAGAAGAAATAAGAGAGAGAATTGATTAATAGAACTGATTTTTGCATTAACCACACGTTCCTTTCCTCCTCTGTTCTGTACATATATGCTGAAAAACAAAATGGATGGAAATCGTATTCCCATTTACAAAAACGCAATAAGCAAAATGACACTTTTGTGGACCCCACTTCTGAAAGCTATTTACTGTTTGTTCTTTTCCTTCTTTCCCCGCATTTTTCCATTCAGTTGATGCTGCCTCATCATGACATCTCTTTTTCATTTTGTGGAGATCTTAAACACATCCTAAAAATCCCAAATAGTCAAAATCCTAACAAGTTCTGTTCAAATTCCAGAAATCTGAGTCCGATTTTGACTTATTCACTTCGACGTCAACTCTGACACCTGACTCCGACTCCGACTCCTATTTCTATAATGGTTGGAGAACGTGGGTTGAAGATGAGAAGAAATATTGATGAACCATTTTCAAAGAAGAATAGAGTTTCATCAGCATCTTGTAAATCTAAGGTAGTTAACAAATTTCACTACAAAAGTGGAATAAAATTAGTTGTTATTGATGATTGTTGTCATTATTTATGATGCTTCTTTGCACTTGATTCAGTATGCTAGGGCATGTTGTTTACATTTATGTAAAGAGTTTGTTAAACACTGATAAAGCAATAATAAGTTAAAACAATAAGTCAGGTAAAGATTTTACTTCAATCTATTACTTGGTGAATGATTTTTTTATACCCTGTTGTTTGCAAAACTTATTTTACTTGAGTATTACTAGTATCTCTTTACCAATTATAGTTTTGATACTAAACACATTGAGGAAATGAAATTCCCAATTGTGTTTGGATTAATTGGGAGTTTGTCACTCGTAGTTTGAGGTGTTGAGAACTAAACTATTAAGGCATACATGTTGAAAATCATTATAGGTTAGTTTGTTGCTTGATTCTAAACATTAATGTTGCATGAACTTGGTGTCTTCTTATTCTGTCACAACACATTTTTTTTTCCTCCATGTATTTTCAGTATGTTAATGTATCCTTCTTTTTCTCAATAGTGAAAAAAATTTGATCTTTATATATACTTTAACACGAGTTATGTGAAGAAAAAACCCCAAGGCACTTTCTGTTGAGTTTATGTAAAGATTTTGTTAAACACAAACAAAAACTCAACAAAAATGCATAGAATGTTATGAGAAAGAGCAAGGAAACTGATAATCCCATTCACACTGGACTAGTATAGATATATTTTCAAACAACACTACAATGAACTAGGCAAACTTCATTATACCTATTGACTTGATGGGTTCATTCCAGGACTCCGCTTTGTGTTTGTGTTTGATAAATGCACTTCTTGTTGAATTTTTGTCACTTTTTTAACTTATTGTCATTTATATTATTAAGTTTTTTAACTTATTGTCACTTTTTTGTAATCATTTTTATCTTGCGGTTCTATCTTAGAAAATGCTAATCATTTTATTCTTACTCAACTCCCTCGTATCTCTGTAATTGTCCAGTTCTGAGCCATCAAGTTTTGCACCTCCTTATGTTTGCGTAGTGTTTATACTTTCAATAAAATTACCACTCTGGAGTGATCTTGCTCAGAAAATTCTTTGATTTTGTAGTCGATACACATGCCATCTGTTATGAATAGATAAGAAGATGGAGTTTCGATATTCATTGATGCTGTCAAGTTCACTGTTGGACTCTTATTATCATTCATTGAGTAACATTTGTCAAAGTGAACTGTACATGCCAAAAGATATGTGTCAAAGTTGACTTGCTTGATTGAATTGTTTTTGTTTTTTATATTTAAAAATTTGTATCCCAAATTCTATGTAATTGTAAGAAAAATCATAAAAGGCCATAAAGGTTGTATCATGAATGATGAATCTCAAGGTTTTTAATTCGATTGGTTCGCCTCCATGAATGCTATCGATGTGTGAAATAGAACAATTTTACTGCTATCTCATTTTCGACTAAACAAATAGATTGAAAACTGTTGCTATTTCAAAATTTCTACCAAAAGTCTTAATAGATAAAAATAGATACAAATTATTGAATGAGAAAATCACATCATACTATTTCTATCACTTTTTTTTTTAGTGTTTATCACTTTTTTATTTTCTGTCACTTTTTTTAAATTTCAATCACTTTTTTGATTTTTTTCACTTTTTTATTTCCTGTTACTTTTTTTTTTGAATTTGTGTCATTTTTCTTATGTCGTCACTTTTTTTTTTCAAAAATAAAATAAAATAAAATTCCTATCACTTTTTTTTTTTTTAAATATTTGCCATTTTTTTTTAGTGTTTGTCACTCTTTTTGTTATTTTCTTAAAGTTTCTATCACTTTTTTGGGAAGACGCACATCATTTTTTTAATAAAAGTAATATTGTATGTTATTTTCTTAATAAAAAATGATACTTCACTTTAAAAGGTGACATTGTGTCATTTTTTTTTTTTAAAAATAGACTTTTTAATAGAAAAAGTGATATTTAATTTTACATAGTATTTTTACTTCAAAAATACATTCTATATGATTTTTCAAAAGATCCCTAATTTTAAGGGTATTTTTGTAAGTTATCCATTATTTTAATAAGAACTATAATAAAAATCAAATTGGGCCTAGACCAATTGCATGAGGAATGGAATTAAGAAAGGGAATTTCATAATTAAGAGGTTAAGTTTCATCTATTTCAGATTTAAGAGATAAAGTTTAAAATTTAAAATTTAAAATTTTAATTTTTTAAAGTTTTATTTATAAAGTAATTAATTAAACATATATTTTATTAATTAAATATATTAAGGTCACAATTCCATATAATTTGATCACAAATTTTATATAATTGGTCATAAATCACAAATTTTACGTGTCACAAATTATTTTACGATCATAATTCAAAAATTTTATAGGTCACATTTTGTTAATCGGTCACAAGTTAGAAATTTTATAAGTCACAAATTATTTTACGATCACAAATCAGAAATTTCATAAGTTACAAATTATTTTATGGTCAAAATTCAAAACTTTATAAGTTACAATTTGTTCATCGGTCACAAATAAAAAAAATTATACGTCACAACTTATTCATCAGTCACAAATCACAAATATTGTAAGTTACAAATTAGTAGACAGTCACAAATTAACAATTTTTTATGTCACACCTTATTTCTTGGTCACAATTTATATTTTTCATTGGTCATATATTGTTTATCGGTCACAATTAATGAATTTAATTGTCACAAACGACTAAATAATCCGTGACCACCACCAAAAACTTGTGACCATCACCTCACCACTGCCACCAACAACATAACAATTGAACCCCCGCCGCCAAAACCACCACCTCCCAACAACAAATCATCATCTAAAAATATCGACATCACCACGACCACCACTACCCACCCACAACCACCGCACCTCTACAACTAGCACTAAAACCACATAACCTCCACTACCAACCCCCCCTCGCATCCCACAACCCAAAAAACTCCCCAACCCTACCACCATCGTCATTGGCGTTGCCGTCGCCGACCACCACCAACACTGCCACCATCTATATCACCCGACCACAATATACCATGGCACCAACCGAAAAGCAGCATCACCACTTCACCGTCTCCGCTGCCACAACCTCCAATAAACTACCACATTCAACTTCAAAATTACCACCACAACTCACCACCACAACCACAACCACTAACAAATCACCACTATCCGCCGGATCCACCACCGCCGCCACTACCAAAACCAACAAACCCCATCAAATCCACCACCACGACCACCACAACCAAATCCACCACCGTCGCCACCAACCAAAACCATCCCCAAATCACAAAGCAGCACACAATCCACCATCATCCTTACCGTCGCTGCTACTGCAGCAACGATTGTGAACCATTAGCCATAAATCACGACTCCACAGCATCCATCAACCACCACAAAATCACGACTCCCTCGTAAAAATTGCAAAAAAATTAGAAATAAAAAAAATGCAGCGGCGATTCGCACGATTAAGCGCCGCTACTTTTGTTTGTGCACGGTGCCGCCGGACGAGGCAGCGCCGTCTCGTGGAAGCTGGGTTCCGGTGTAGAGGGAGGAGAGTGAAGAGTGGAGAAGAGAAAGGTTGAGAGAGTGAGAAGAGAGAGTGACAGAGATAAAAGAGAAGGTAGAGAGAGTGAGAAGAGATGACGGAGAGGAGAGGAGAAGAGAGAAGGAAAATTGAAATGAAATTGATTAGGGTTTGGGATGAAAATTGTACAATTAATATTTAATATTTTAAAATAAAATATTTGATTTTTGAAAAGTGAAACCTTTGATCTGATTTTTGAAATTGAATATTTAAAATTCTGATTTTGTGTAATTTCCTCATTAATAAAAGAATTGTAGTCCTGTTGTTGATAAAAAAAGGAGGCTGTAGATTAAGCATTAGGATTTGTAGAGAAAAGCAGGACACGAGCGCATACAGACACAGATGAGGGCCGCTGAAATTTTTTTTGAAAAATTTGGCTGCTTTTGGAACAATTAAAAAGGGCAAAAGAAGAAAATTATAATGATAATTGTAGTAAAAGTCTCAAATCTTTAAAATACTAACAATTTTTTTCTCAAATCTTTGATTTGA
>CAIGRF010016833.1:0-17996 GCA_903798235.1 Fraxinus ornus
AAATATATCACATCGTAGTGGAGGCAAATATTGCTTCTTCAGAGGTTTCTTCGAGTACGAGTCGGGTTCGGTTGCTACATTAAGAGGTTGCACCAATAGTCTTAAGACAATATTCGTTGTAATGGCACCACATTTGTCATTCGTTCGAAAATATAGTACTCTGTGAAGTTGGAACGGTTTGAAATTACAAACTTCAAAAAGATAGAAAATCAAACTTTATGTGTTGGTTTCAACTCTCAATGTGATTGTGATGTAAATCCAGAAAAAAAAAATGAAGGATGAAACAGTTCGGACAATCAAGGCAAGTACAAAATGGGAGCAAGATGATTTATGCAAAGCCAATGCAATCTCGATGCTCTATTTGGTCATTTCACAACAAGACTACGGGAAACTGAGAATGCATTAGAGGCTAAGTACATGTTCGAAAATGCAACTAGTAACAAATTTCTGGCTGATAATTTTAATAACAAAATAGGAAGGTAATTTAACAATCTAATGGAATAGTACACATATATTACCAATTCCAATAACACAGTGTGTGTATATTAAAATGTGTGGTGCTATTTTTTAAAGATTAGACAATAAAATGATTCATTAAAGCTAATTTTGAACTAATGGGTATTAAATGTCATGAAATTAAAGTGTAGAGGCCAGAACGGTTATTTTAAATTGATGAGAAACCAATTTATTACTACCGAAAGATAATAACTGCATATTCATTTATTATATAATGGGTCATGATTTCCAATTGAACGTGATTTTCATTCCTCTGCATCCTCATCAATAGAGAGAAAATTCATAAGAAGACTACGTATCAATTGAAATATCATAACTCGTTCAAACAATCAGACATATGGATCAATGTATGTTTCCGCTTTTAATATTCTCATTGATTTTAACATGGAGGATTTATATGCTTATGATTAGGATTTGGTAAAAGGTTTAGTCGAGAATTTAATTCTTGAAATTCCCACATACAGAAGATATAAGATATCAAACTATATAAGTTTAGTATTGTTAACACCCTAAAAATGCAGCCCAAGATTAAAGGCCCAAGGTGAGAAGCCCAATTGGGAAGTCCAAGATAAAGGACTAGGAAGAATCATTGATGAATGTAATAGAAGCTCAAGAACAAGGAGACATCATCGCCCAAACTTGCAAGACGTCTAGAAGCTGAACGATTGAAGGGTCATGCGATCGCTCAGAGCGATAGTCCTATTATCGCTCAAACTTTCAAATCGCTCAGGGTTGGGCATATCTAAGGCATTATGGTCATCCAATCCAACAGTTATTAGACGAATTCGAGACGTCTCACAATTCAAGGATGGGCAGTTAAAAGACAAGAGTAATGGCAACGATTATGAGATAACTTCTCCCCAACAAGTCGGTCATCATGAAAAAAGTAGATAAGTTGCAAAGTAATTGGACATTTTGAACAGTTTTATCATTCAGCAGTCACTAAAGGAGTATAAAAGGAAGTGAAGACATAGAGAAAAAGAACCCAAATCAAAAACTCTCAACAGAGAATATGTAATTTTAATTTCTTAGTTTAACTTTAGAATTCTTCTTTCAGTACTCGTGTGCTTGCGCCCCTTGGAGGCATTTTGTCTGTTTCCAATTGTAAATTTTCGCCAATAGATACACCCATTTTTGGAACTTTGTCTCAAGAGGTCTGTTCTTTACACAATCGTCTGATCCTTTTTAATTGTTAGCGAACTAAAACAGCGCGAAACAAGTATATATATATAAGAATCAATATTATGACTTATATTCTCATGAAAGAGTGGCTTTTAAGTTGGTGAAAAATAAGTTGGGTCATTACGCAGTGCAGCATAATATAAACTAATGACAAACTTTTAGCAAGGAAAAGGAGTATGTAGTACGTAATTCCCATCACCTTAGCATTAAGAAGGCTGTCCTGTCAAAATTACTACTACTTTTGTTCTTGTTAGTTTAAATGTTTGCCTTTAAATTGCACATGGACCGATAGAGATGCGTATTTGAAGCTCATCAAAAAGCATAATGTTATCTCTTTTGAGAAGATAATGCCATTTATTACTTTAATTTTGCTTTATTATTGGGTGCTTTACTTTAAGAAAAAGAAAATAAAAAAGCTTCTAATGCCGGTTTGATATCGAGATTAAAAGCTAAAAGAGAAGATGAACGTAAGTGACATTCATAATAGCTTACTATACAACTCTTTAATTAATACTCGTTGCCTCTTTTTAATATTATAAACCACAACTAGGAAGAGTAATTATTAGTACTTAAACTATTAAGGGAGTGTTTGGTGGGGATTAAAATTAGATTTTTCGTAGATTGTAATAGATATTTTTGAAATGTGTGTCTGAAATTAAAGTTGTGAGACCCATGAAGATATTGTTAATATTGATTGTTTGATTTTGACTTAGATTAAAATCTGATCTTAATTTGTACCAAACAAGCCCTAAATAAAATACAAACTTAAAACGTACACTTAATCGACTTGGTGCATGGTTGGAAAGTGAATAAAAGTTGTGGATTCTACGAAATGTGTGAACTGTTAAACCTATAATTCGGAGTTATTTTGGTAAAAATTATTGTTGAGTCGCGCTTGTGCATGGTTATTTGGATTAGGCTGTAGGGCAACCAATAACACACAAATATATTCACATACATAAATAGTGATGTTTTGAGAATAGGATTAATGGAGCAACTTTGGTCCGGCTATACGGACGAAATTGGAAAACTGAGTTCTTAAAACAAGTCAAGAATCAACTAGTTCGGTACAAATTTTATATTTTCTATACCATCGATTCAACTATATCTGACTTCGATTCAACCACTTGATCCTTCATCTTTTATCTTGGATGGACATCATATCGATATTGAAAACATTAATAGATGCTCACGTTTATAAATTACTTGATAGTGAAATAAGAGAAAAGATAATCCTGTCAGTTTTTGTACAGTTACCATAATTAAGGTTAACCTTTATGGGCTAAATCTGTATGGTACGATGAAGAACTTGCATACATAGTACTATATACTATATTCCTTTCTTTGGTTAAAACGCTGCTTTTTTTTTTTTTTTAGTAGTTTTGTGGCAAACTTTGCATTCAAATTATTTGGTGCTCTTTGTAAGTCTTTTTAGGCTATGAATGGGAAAAACTTTTTGACTGAGACTGATGATAACACTACTCTTGAAAGAAGATATATATACTTGTAATTCTGAATTTATTTATTTTGCCAGGTGCATGTAATAGATAAAAATTTACTTTTTTTTAAAAAAAAAATGTAACTCTTGCATTATTGTCAAAATAAATAACTTATTTTCAAATTTGATTAATAATCATATATTTAATTCGAGACTTAGTTAGCCAAACTAAATTCCGGATTTTGTGCTTTGTAGTATGATTGTTCGTCTAATTGAAACTTGTTTGCCTCTCAATATGAACTCCTTATAAGCTAAGGGCTTGTTCGGTATAAATTTTAATCCAATTAAAGTTGAAAATATAGCTGTTATTGAGTCCATTCATCTAATAAAAGTCAACAATAACAGCTAATTTTTCGATTTTAATCTCTACCAAACACACTCTAAATGTCAAAATCAAATTTTTTTAATTACACATTTCTTAACACTTGGGATCGCAACTTGTCCCACCAGACCGAGTAAATCAAAATACATAAAATTTCCATCCTAATATGTTTGGCTGACTTTAGAAGTAGATTTGTTAATAGAACATTATGCTTAATAAAATATGTAATTTATAAGAGCACAATAAAGTATATTTTGTGAATTTATGAACCCCATGCAATAAAAAGGAGTGTGCATGCAAAGTTAGTCTTCAAATAAATGGAACCTCTTTATTCCTTAGTCATTGAGTTTGGAAGAAAATCGTACAGTTACCGACTCTTTCAAACAGACAGCCCCAGTCCCCACTCCTTGCTTCACTTTTCAGGTCCTCGTAGTCTGTTCTACGCCCACTGCCCAGCACCGCTCCATCCCTTGCATTTTTGGTTCACTAATTTAATAAATAAATAATACGTATAATAGCATTAATTTCGTTCATCATATACAATGTTCATGTTTAATTCAACTAAAAATTTAATTAAATTTTAAGTCAAAATAAAATTTTAATTTTAATAAGTTTCATGAATCCACAACGTTTCAATTATACATTCCATCAATTTTTATTTAAATCAAATAGGTCTAGCCTATATATGACCCATTCAGGGGTGGTCGAGTTGGTGGAATGGGTGAACGCGGAAATCGAATGTCACAAGTTCGAATCTCTTGCCGACATTTTCTCGGTTGAGCCCGTCGCACCGAGCTTGCCTAGTGCGGTTTATATATCTCTCTTGTGTGGTTTGTGATTACTGCACATAGAGCGAGGTTTATCCAATGCGCACTCACGGGTAGACGCTGCGGGTTCTCCCGTCAAAAAAAAGGGTCATACATGAATTGATGAGTTAATTCCACATCCAAAGAGAAAATTTAGCTAGAATTTTTGTTTGTTTAGTACTTCGATTCGATTTCAATACGTGAGATATGTTATCTTTTAGTGAGACTTAATTTTTATTTTGTAATCTCACTTCTTATGCATACTGCGACGGGATTCGAATTTGAATACTATACACTCTTTCGTAGCCCAATTACTTTTTGATTAAAAACTCAATTTTTGAACTTCCACACAAGAGTACGAATATTTTGATCCGGTTTTGGGTTTATCCTAATTCAGGTGTAAGTTCGTGTTCTTTAGTACCACTTGGTGGTATTGTAATTTAGAGAGATTAAAAATCAAAGTATCAACACATATTTTACATAAATAAAGTTGGATTTGACTGATATCTAATTAAGTTAAAACCTTTATGAATACTTTATATATTAATATAGTTGCACCAAAGGCAGAGTCCCACTAGCCGCTTGCACATTCCATGTCTTTTAATAAATTAAATTAGAATATAATGTATTTAGTGGAATTTATTTATTTTTTTAAATGGTTGGAAATAGTAATCAGTAGGGGCAAGGGCGGACACAAACTTTCGAAATTAGAGAGGCACAATCTAACTTTCACAAAGTGGAGACGGGAGAGAGAGGAGAAACGAGATTACGGTGGAGACGGGAGAGAAAGAGCTGAGAAGAGAGCAGGAGCGAACCTTCATGGCTGGGCTACTGGAGAGAAATGAAAGGTAGGTTTTAGATTTTTTTTTATATTTAATTAAAAAAAATACCCCAAATTCTATAGGGGCACGTGCCCTGTAGGGGTGTAGGTCCGTCCCTGAGTAGGGGTATATCTCAACATTTCAATAAGGTCGATGTATCTTTAGCACCCTTACTGTCTCACTCTCTTCCAACATTTATTAATAATATCAAAATGGTAGAGTAACCCCTTCGGGGGTGGCAGAGTTGGTGGATCAGGTGAACGCGGAGATCGAAAGTTACGAGTTCGAATCCCCTACCAACACTTCCTCAATCGAGCCCGTCGCATCATGCTTGCCTAATGCGGTTTACATCTCATGTATGATTTGCAGAATATTGCACATGGAACGAAATTTATCCAATGCGCACTCACGATTAGCGGCTGCGGGTTCTGACGTCATAAAAAAAATGGAAGTAGAGTAAAACACAATCAAGTATGTTGTGTATATGACAAAAAAATAAACGTGAAAAATAAATTTTGGATTTGTTCATCACCAAGTAGGAGAAGATCGATAGTAGAAGCTCTTGACCCCAAATAACTGCAACAAGATTCTCCTCACGGTGTATATGTACACAAAGCATGCGTATGTATATATGCTCCTGTTTGGTCCACGTAAAAAAAATGAATTAAAATCTAAATTAAATATTTCATGGGATCGATAACTTCTCAACCCCAAATTCCATCCATTTCTATCCAAATATATTAAATTTTTGATTTTTTTATCTCAACCAAACAATATATTTAGTACTTGTGCAATTTATCCACCTCGTCAGCACATGCATCCCACTTTCCACTACAAACTCGACTTTGGATTCCAAATTTTTACTCATCGACGAGAAAAGAAAACCTCACACTTCCCGTATATTTCCTTTCTTGTATATCAAATCGCAATCTTTCCTTTCTTCCATACGAATACATACTGCAAAATTCCAATAGAATTATGCCTTTAATTAGGTAAATTTCACAAGATTTTCCTTAGCTTTCACGTTTTCAGGTTCCTTATTAGTTATTACAACCTTTTTATCGTCAATAATTGCAATCAACACAGCAAAGAAAAAAAGAGAATGAGAACAGGAGGTTGTGCAGTGCAACAAGCTCTAACAGCAGAGGCCGCCGGCACCGTAAAACAAGCGGTGGTGCTAGCTAAGCGGCGCGGCCATGCACAGGTGACTCCTCTGCATGTGGCCAATACCATGCTGGCGGCCACCACCGGTTTGCTCCGAATAGCCTGCCTTCACTCCCATTCGCACCCTCTTCGGTGCAATGCCCTCGAGCTTTGCTTCAACGTCGCGCTCAACCGCACACCCGCATCCGCTTCCAGCCCTATTTTAGGCCATCATCATTCTCAAACTCCCTCCTTTTCAAACGCGCTGGTGGCGGCCTTCAAGCGCGCACAAGCGCACCAGAGACGCGGCTCCATCGAGAATCAGCAGCAGCCTATTCTTGCTGTGAAAGTAGAGTTAGCCCACCTCATAATTTCCATTTTAGATGATCCTAGTGTCAGTAGAGTCATGAGAGAAGCTGGGTTTTCGAGTACTCAAGTGAAAAGAAATGTAGAAAAAGCTGTTTCTTCAAGAAATAAACCCAAAGAAAATAAACTTCTGTCCCTGTCCCCATCTCCATCCCCATCACCTCCTACTAGTGATCAAACTAGAGGAAACAATAGCAAGCCAACTGCATACGAATCAGTGAAAAGTGAAGAAATAAACAGCGTGATCAACAATTTAATGAACAAGAGAAGGAAAAGTATTGTAATAGTAGGTGAGTGTGTCACTGATATAGAAACTGTAGTTAGAGGATTAATGAATAGGGTTAAAAAAGGGGAAATTCCTGAGGATTTGGGGGAAGTAGAACTCATAAGTATCCCACCTAATTCATTCTGCAATCTTCATAGAGAAGAAGTTGAAAAGGAAATTACAGAACTAACCTGTCTTCTGAAAAGTCTGGTGGGAAAAGGAGTTGTTTTGTATTTAGGAGACCTCAAGTGGCTTCTTGATCATAGGGTTAGTTCTGGTATTTACTCTCCTGTAGAGCACATGATCATGGAGCTTGGGAGATTGGTTCATGGAATTGAAGAGATTGGAAGGTTTTGGCTTATGGGAATTGCGACTTTTCAGACTTACAGGAGGTGTAGAACAGGCCATAATTCACTCGAAACTGCTTGGCGTTTGCATCCAGTCACAATACCTGCGGACAGTTTGGGATTGAGTCTAAATTCTCACAGGTAAAACATTTTATCATGTTTTCTTAATTTATTTTCCTTCTTAATCTTGTAGTGTTATCTAGTTCGACTCGCTAAACATGTCGTTTAAATTATGTCTATAGATTTCTTTTGGCTATTATTTATTTTCTGCATTATTTTCGGTGTTAATCCATAATAAAAGAGGGATAATCTAATTTGTTTGCTCTAACTGTAGTCAAAGACTGATTCGGAATTCAATGAGTTGTAGCAATTTTTGAATTTCCTTTTTTTCTTTTTTTCCTCATTGACATTTTCAATTGTTTCTCAGTAATGAACAAATTGAGGCAAGAAGCAACAACGAAGAAAATGGTGCTCGTCAATTATTGCTTTCAACTGGAGAAGAAAAGCTCACTTGCAGGGCTGATTATTCAGCAAAATTCCAAATTCAAACTCCAGATTCACATGCTAGCATTTGTAACAGTGAGCCCACATTGTCAAGCTTGCCTCCTTGGCTTAGGAATGAAAGTAAAAGACTTAATACTTATGATCAGGTTATAATCTTATCTACCTTAATTATCCCGTCCTTTTTTAGTAAGTTTGATTCTTCATTAGACATTATTTATCGTATTGTCCAATCTTGTGCAATTGCGTACACGTTACACACATGTGAAAACTAATAAACTTTTCCTTTTCGTATATTGCGTTTGATTTCAGAACTGTGTCTCAGTGGGAGAAATATGTAAAAGATGGAATTCAATAAGTGATTCGGTCCAAAACCAACCTTCACCATTATGCGTTTCTTCTGCATCATCACAGAACCCTAATTTTCTGTTAAGCCATTTCTCATTGCTAGAATCCACACAGCCATCGGAGAATCATCAATGGCCATCTACTGCCCCTAATTCTGCATCTTCTTCTAGTGACATGATGGATACGGATGATTACAAGCAAAAGTTTAAAGAATTCACTGCTGAAAACCTGAATATTCTTTGCAATGAATTGGAGAAGAAGGTCCCAAGGCAGAAAGAAATTATTCCTCAAATTGCTGAAACTATATTACAATGCAGGTCTGGAATGTTAAGAAAAGACAAGAAACAAGAAACATGGTTATACTTCCAAGGCCTTGATATAAAAGCTAAACAGGAAATTGCGAGGGAATTGGCAAAAATAGTTTTCGGTTCGTATTCAAACTACGTATCAGTTAACTTACTGAGCATTTTTTCATCCACAACAAGGGAAGATTCAGTTCAAAGATTTGCTCAAGAAGTGACTGCTAATCCTCATCGCGTATTTTTCATCCAAGATTTGGAGCACACAGATTATTGCTCTAAAACCTGCATAAAAATGGCAATTAAAACGGGAAGAATAGGGAATGCAGATGGTGAAGAAGTTAGTCTTTGTGATGCCATTGTCATACTGAGCTCTGAGAGCATTGGTTCAAGGACATGTTCTTCTTTTACCAAGCAAAAGTCTGATGAATCAATGGCGGAAAAAGGTTGTGTATCATTGGATTTGAATCTCTCTTTTGATGATCATGATAGTACTGTTTGTGTTGAAGATGAGTCCATTAACGATCAAGATATAGGGCTTCTTGAAAATGTTGATAGATGCATAGTCTTTAAAATTTAAGAACTTTAGGATTTTAATTGACATTTTGGTGAGAGATTCATATATATGGATCTCAATGTTTAATTATCTTTAGGTTTCATTCTTGTAAATAGAAACCCCAATAGATTTTTACATTTCCTTTTTTTTTTCGAGATAAATTGCCTAGGTTGAGTTGTCATATTCAATTTTTATCAAAGCTACTGCATAATTTTCATAAATGGACGAGATTTGAATTTAGGACATGTATTTGCTTTAATATTATATTGTACCATTCCCACAAAAATTTCTAAATTGCTAGAAAAACGTCAAATTTATTTATTCGATTTTTGTCATCCAGAGAGAAGCATTTTGTCATTTTTCTTTCGTTAAAGAAAATTTAGTAACAGACTTTTCAAGGATTATCAAAGACAAAAAAATCCCCATCACTGAATACGTTGTTTATTTTCATTTTTAGAAAGATTTCAATGACAGATTTTGAATTTATTATCGGCCACAAATTACAAATTAATTACAATATTAACAAAATTTATCTCGAATTTGGAAAAAAAGTGTTGGAGCAGCAAACCTATAGTTTAAAGTGGTTGATTGGCTAGTTACAGATGCCAATTACGAAATGTTGAATACTATATAGAGAGGCCAGGGTTAATTAAAAGGAAAAAGAAAAAAAAAAGTGAGAGAGACAGAACAATTAAAAGTAAAAATATTCTCTTTTAATGCCCTGTTTGGTAAAAATTAAAATCGAATTTTTAGTAGATTTTGATAAAAGTTAATGAAATAAATGGTTAAAAAGTTGTGGGCCCCAAGAAATATATGATTAAAATTAATTGTTGACTTTGACTAGAAATTAAAATCAGATTTTAATCTGAATCAAACATGGGCTAAATATATTTTGCTAGCTAGGCTATAAAAGAGTATTTATTTATTTAAAATGCAAATTATGGATCATTGAAAAACCAAAATTTCACCCCTGGTAGGTTTTAGTCATATGATATCGAGAGCTATAACTCGTCTAACACTATAAATAATTAGAAGGTTTGTTTGATCCTACAAATACCGCTTTCTAAGTTAAAAATAAAAATTTAGTAGTATTTTTTCTAGTTGATGAAGATATTACAGCTCTCTCCATCCTGTATGGATCATGGACAATAATATGTCGACATGTAATTTCCTTTGTTTATTTCTCAAAACAATAATATGTTGACATGTAATAATTACATGGGTTAATTAATTGGGTTGGGAGCAAATGAGAAAAATAATTGTTTTACTAAGCATGTTAAATAAAATAACTTAGCCCTTGTCCGATCCCCATTATTTCGTAAATAATGCATTTTGAAATAGTCAATGGAGAATGTATAGTTAAAAATATAAGGAAATTTTTTGGATTTGTCTGTAATATTATTTTATTAAAAAATGTGTAATTGAAAATAAGAGAGAGAAAAATGTATTTCAAAAATAATGACAATCAGATAATATTATTACAACATAGGGGTATGACTTAAAATTCAATTAAAATTGAAAATATAGCCGTTATTGGGTCTCACTCGTCTAATAAAAGTCAACAATAACGATTAATTTTTCAATTTTAATTCGATTTTAATCTCTATCGAACACGCCCATAATTGCCTGAAGTAGATATTTTTTTGGTTTAGAAGTTTAGGGGAAAAAAAAAAAAGCAAAATTCTTCCCTTAGAAATGACAAAAGAGCACTACTTTTCATGCTTTGTGAGGCGTTTTGCAAAAGAATCACCTATACCACTCTTTGATTTTCGAAACCTAACATTCTTATCTCTAGAAAGCAATAAAGTCGAAGAATAAGGATTCGAGATTATATAATTAACTCAATAATTAAGGAAAAGTAAAACTAAAATAATGAGAAAAACATGGATAAAGAATCACTTTAAACCTTAAAAAGAATATATTTTTTACTTTAGAATAGGGAAAAGTTGTTTAGCTATATGACTTCGATTAAACCTCTAAGCATAAGTAGGGAATTTGTCCCTATGGGCTTTTCAAAAGATTAGGAGATAAATGTAGTGCAGATTGTAAAGGAAGCCACATGTCGGTCAAAAATAAGGGTCGAGTTATAAATGATATACTTTATTATTGTGGCTAGTATATAATTATCACAGTTGTACAAAAATACTGACCTCTTTCATCCATCTCCTTTCGATCTAAACTTACATCGTCTTCATTGTCGTAAACGTGTGTTACTATGGAGGTGTCACGACCTTGAGAGTTCATTATCGTCACGGTCATTATGATTAAGGGTGTGCTTGAATCAGATTATTTTAGAAGAATATATTTTGGAATAATAGATTGATGGAGAATGTGTGGTTGAAAAAGAAAAATTATTAATGTGATGAAAAATATTATTTTATTGAAAAATGTGTTGTTGAAAATGAGTAGAAAAATGAAAATGAAAATTTTAATATGTACCAAATAAGGGCTAAATGTGACCCACACCTTCATGGGAATCTTTTGTTAGTGTTCAAGACTTTATTTTGCGCGTTGACGTGACTTCTTTTTTTTTTTTTAATACAAATAAAATTCTAATCAGTTACTTAGCCTCTGTTTGAATAACTTTATAAATTATTTATATATTGTCAAATTTCATTTCCAATCACACATTCCAATAAATTCACAAATAAAGTTTATTTATCCCTCATTCATTTTTATCTTGTAAATTAAATTGTTTATAAATTCTTTTTAAACGGAGGCCTCGTCACAATAATGATTAAAAAAAAGAGAAAAATGAAAAGAAAAAAAGGAACTTTTTTCTCCACCAAAAACTCAATTTCATATGTATATATTAAAAGTTGTATTATTAGTTCTCTCCGGTGGTGTTTCTCGAAGGAGGGAACTTCAGGAGGCCGAAGGAAATTGGAGATTTTTACCATTTATATTGGAGAATGAAATCCCAAATATTTCAATTCTTTCATATGATGAACAATATATAAGATTCAAATTTATTTTTTCCCTATTATCAAACGAAATGCTAGAAGGGGAATCAAAGTTTCTTGGCGATTCGATAGCCTCCATTGGTACTTGTAGATTCAAGGACACGAGAAAAGGGACATCGTATATCGTTTGCCGCCCTCTTTAGCAACATACTCCAATTATGAGATTAAATGTTTATTCTAATTTAGTAGTATTATGATGCACGACTTACCGAAAACTTATTAACAAAAAAAAAATTACCACTGCGCACAAAAAAATAAATAAGAAAACTAATAAATGAGTGAGATAAACTATTAGGGTCTGTTTGTCTCTCATTTTGGGAGAAGAAATAGAGTTTTGAATAGTATTTTTTGAAAAATATGTGGTTGAAAAGTAAAATAATTTTATTGATTTGTGTGTAGAATATTTTATTGAGTGAGTATGTGATGGAAATTGTTCACTGTAACAAACAATATTTGAGAAAATGGATAACAAACAGGGACTTAATCTTGGGAATTTGTAAGGATCTATCCAACAAGAAACAGTGGCTTAATTTATTTACGTGTGAAGGCTTTGAATCTAATTTCCCTCAAAAGCAAGAAGATACTCCATCATGACTTGTTTATTTCGACGAAAGTGAGGAAAGTGGACGGCCCTTTTGATACAAAGTTCTTCCCTTTTTCACACCTCGTGTATTATAATTAAAATAGCACTTTTTAATCTATTAACTTTATGAAATGTTCCAAATTTAGTATTAAATTAGGTTGGTCGGTAAAATAAGCGGGATTTTAACCTTTTTTTTTTTAAAAAAAAAAAAATATATGCTAGAATTTTACGATCAGTTTTATTAAACAAGTCATGCGTGAGTGAGAAGCCTCTCACTATTAATTTTATAATGGCATGAACAATTCGCAAGACTATGACGTGATATTTTAGACATAGTTTGTTTAATCATTAAGTAAAAGAGGTGTACGATATGTGTGATGCTACACGTACACAATGCGGTGTCCACCCCTTCACATGGAGGGGGTCACTTCGAATAAAATATAATATATCCGAAATGGATCCCCCTCCATGTGAGGGGTGAACACCGTTATGGACATCGCATTATGTACAAGTAACATATCCCGTGCAGTATATGTGTACAAATATTCATGCTTGGTATATGTAACTAGACATAATTAAAAAGAGAGATATTAAACCTCTGTTTGAATAAAATAAAATTTATTTTTTTCATATTCATTTTCAATTACACATTCTCTCAATAAAACAATTTCGCACGTGTACTCATAATTTTTCCTACATTTTAACTATACATTTGTCAAAAAATTCTTTTTCACAAAATTTATTCTCAAAAATCTATATCAAGCAAACCATAAATATTTGTATGTGTTCCATCCAAGATATTCAGACATTACACATTGCCATTAAGTGCTTGTTTGGATAAAATTATAAGTTGTTGAAGCCATAATGTGATAGGCATAAATGGTATACAGTAGGTAGTAGGTAGTTGTCGATCTTACAAAATATGTGAATGATATTAATGATTGACTTTGATCATTATATCATAAATAAATTAAAATGTTTGCCGAAGATGCACTACGGGTAAGATTATCATGTAACTATACTAGCTATAAAAATGCTCCTAGAAAATGCACAAAGAATTGAAGGATAGAGTAGGGTGTGGTGGGGAATTGAGGTTGGGAAGAAAATGAAGCTTTTTTTTTATTCTTTTTTTTTTACCTCTAAAAATTTTGATTTGTGACATCGAAATAATCTGTGACCTATCAATTTTTTGATTTGTGATCTCGAAATAATTTGTGACCAATTAATTTGATAATATGTGACTGGTAGATAAGATGTGACCTATAATTATGTATATGTGACCATTAATGGTATAATTGTGATCTAATTAATAAATATTTTTAATTAATTACAAAATACCTGAATTTTGAATTTTTAAACTATAAACCTGATTTTTGAATTTGTATAAACTATACACCTTATTTATGATTTTTTCCCTGATTACAGTCCGAGCTAATACATAAAAAAAAAAAAAAAAAATTAAAATAAAAAAAAATTTTTATATTATTTTTTTTTGTTTTTTTATTTTTTTTAAATTTTTTTTTGTTTTTTTTTTTTTTTTTTTTTTTTTTTGGATCGGCGTTGCTACAAATAAAATAGGATAAAAGTTGTAACAAATTGAAAGATTTGGAACCATATATGTAATTATCCCTTATTTATTTTAAATCTATATATTTCGTCAACTGCTTGTACCATAAATTCATTTATTTATTTTAAATCAAGTTCCACTTTTACTATTTGAAATATGCGTTTGATTGCATTTATTTTCCATGAAAAAATATCAGTTTTCCACTAAAATTCTTAATTTGAAGTGTTTGATTGCTATTTTTTTTTCATATAAAATATTTTTCAGCTTTTAAAAATATGCCTAATTTTCCTTCTTTTTAAGGAAAATATTTTTTTGAGAGAGTATGTTTTTGTTTTCCTCAAAATAAGGAATATATTTTTCATACCAATCAAACATACATTAATCGTAAAATTATAGTTGATATCTAATCCTAGTACTTAATTAAACTATTTAATTACTATACAGACTTCCTCTTTCAGTAATTGGGTGACAAAGAGCATCCCTGCTAGGGTGGCACACTTTTGTAGCCTTTGATTCTCTTTTAAACCAAAGTCTCGCCCCAATTAAAAAATGTTGGCTCTAGCTCATTAGCTAATTTAATAATTTAAACATGTTTAATATATTTTTTTAGTAATAGATTTTTTAAAAAAAAAATTGTAGTTAAAAAAGCAAAGAAAAATTATGAATTTACGTGTAAAATTATTTATTAAGAGAATATATATGATTGAAAAGGAATTCACGAAAAAATTAATTTTGTAAAATGTACCAAACATGCCTTTATTTTAGTGTACAATGTTGACCCCTTTTTGAGAAGGGATCGACACTAACCAATTTTAAAAGTTAATTTTGAAAACTTTTTTCATGTTATCACAACTTTCAAGAACTAGTACTGGCACCTTTTAATCACAATGTCCGTGCTTTACAATTGAGTTCCTTTCAATATAACCCTAATTTACAATCTGTAATCTTAAATTGACAGCCTAGCTAGAAAATTCCCAACTTAAAAGTAACAATGTTGTTGACTCCAAAAAAATGGATCAACAGAATCCCTATCACGTCCCCTTCACGTGGATATGACCCCCAAAAAAGAAATCGAGAAAAAGAGAATGCCAGAGAGGGATAGGAAATTTGGATATGGTTATCTCTCCCATAATTATGAAATGAATTATGTGTGTGTGTGTGTGTGTGTGTTAGGCCCAAAAATATCCGACTTAACTAAATAAGTCCACTATAATTAAATAGTCAATGTCACGTAATATATGGGTGTAACAAATGTTACATTAAACAAAAGTACCATTGGAATAAGTATCCAAATATATATTTCGACTTTATACATGTTTCGAACAAATAAATATTGATTTATGTTGCTTGAATATTTTTATAAATGCATTCAATATTTGAACAAATAATAAAATGTATTTTGATCGCGGATATTATTATAAATTGAGTACTTAAGTTGTTAAGTACAGAAAGATTAAATTTATAAACTGATCAAAACTAAAGTCTACGACAAGTAAATAAAGTCGGACACTCTATTTATTTTGATAAGATTGTATAATTTTTATCAGAGTTTATCTTGATTTTGATCATAAAGATAATGATATATATTATTGGACATGACCACGTAACATTTAATATATATCATCAATGTCTCGTTACTTTGAGAATTAAAATGAGCTAATTGACGAACATAATTTCGTAACATTTAATCTGTCACTTAATTTATAGGAACGATAGTTGCCACAATTATCTTTTGATGAGAAATTTAATCTGAACTCAATAGCTTAACAATGAGATCGTTAAACTATTAATTGAATTACGATCACATTAAATTGTAAAGTGAAAAATAGAATTAGTGACATTTTAAAATAATTAAAAGTGACTATTTGGTCAAACAGTCATTTATAATTCAAAAAATCTATTTGTAAACAGAAATTCTACTCACGAAAATGCAACAGAACAATCACATAGGAGGTGGATCCCATAAAAAATTAAATATTGCAAAAAAATGTTGGGGCCCCACTGCTTGTGAGTGTTCTAGCCAGCTTATGTGGTGTGTATTTCTATACACCCAACAATGTTGTTTATAATTATGATTGACATGGACGAATTATTAAAAATTAATTACATGACAAGAAATTAATTACTAAAAAATAAGCTTTGACAATTTCAATTGGTTTGATGGTGTAGTTTTGATGATAGTGGATATAATCGAAACTAAGGTGCTGTTCTCTTTGTGTTTTAGTTTTGTGTTTTGAGTTTTGAATTCATTTTGTGTTTTGTGTTTTCAGTGTCCATTTTGAAATTGTTGAAAATGTGTTCTTTTTGGCATTTTGAAAAATGATTTTCAAAAATTAGAAAATGAAAACACGTTCACTTCCTTCCTCACCTCTCTCTCTCTCTCTCTCTCCCCTCGTCCCTCTTCTTCCCCTCCTTCACTGGCGATTGTTGGCTTGCTTCGTGGCGGAGCATTGGCTGCGGTAGTTGGGCCACGATTTTTTGATGTGCCGATTTTGGTTGCGGTTGGGCCGCGACGCTGCGGTTGTGGCAGTGGGGGTCTTGGCTTGGCTGTGGCAGTTGGGTCGTGATTTTTCAGCTGTGGCGGTGGGGGTCTTGGCTGTGGCAGTTGGATCGCGATTTTGGTTGTAGTTGGGTCACAATTTTGATTGTGATTAGGTCGCGATTCTGGCGGCGATTTTGCGGTGATTTACTCGCCATTTGGCTGGACGGTGGTGGTCTATCTGGTGACAATTTTGGCTGAGCGGAGGGGGTACTTCTGGTGGTATTTTCCGGCCGTCTTTCTGTGATATTGGCTGTGGTTCAGGGTGGTGATTTTGGTGGCGGTGGTGCAGTGGTGGTTGGGTTGTGGTGGTGCAGTGGTGGGTTCCGGTGGTGCAGTGGTGGTCGGGTGCGGTGATAGTTGGCGGTGGTTGAAAACAACGAAAACATGTTTTGGAAATTTTGGCCAAGTTATAACTGAAAACACCCAAAACGACAATTTTGTCGTTTTCTGTTTTCTTTGTAAATTTTTAACCCGTTTTCAAAAACGCGTTTTCGAAAATAGAAAAGAGAACGCGTTTTCGCTGTTTTGAAAAATCGAAAACAGAAAACGGGTTGAAAATGGCAAANTTTTCCAAAACGCGTTTTCGAAAATAGAAAAGAGAATGCGTTTTCGCTGTTTTGAAAAATCGAAAACAGAAAATGGGTTGAAAATGGCAAAGAGAACAGCACCTAATTAATTAATCTTGAATGGTCAAGAGTTGATCGGTACAAGAAGTAATTAATTAAGCTTAAACCAATTGTGTCCGACCGGCCACTTCGATGGCTTCAAAATAAGAATTGAGGCTAAATTATAAGAATATCTAAAATCAATATGGACAAATTATGTGATTTTTTTTTTTTGATTGGTAAATAATTAATTATATAGATCAAAACATGTACAAGTACCGCGGGCATACCCGAGCGAATCAAAATCAAGTGTCTAACTTAAAATACAAAATACTCTAGGCGTACCTGAGCGAATCAAATATCAAGTGCATGATACATAATACAGAATACTCCAGGTATACCCGGACGAATTCATAACAAATACATAATACATCCAAAGAATGAACCAAAAGATGAACCAAACAAACCATCTAGCTTCCAATAGCTATGGTCTCATACTGTATCAAAACTTGCGGATACAAAGAAAACATGACTTTGTATACGTGAGTTTTGATTCTTCTAACTGTGGAGTCCACATTAGGTCTGAGCTCCTCAAAAATCATTCTGTTCCTTGCCATCCAAATGTAGTAAACTGTGCATGCCAAGGCAATCCTTTTAGCTTTGCTGCGCCATGTGGTCCCTCTTGCTTCCTTCTTCATCCATTTGAGTGCACTAGCCAGAGTGGACATGACTCTCGTAATGCCCAGCCAATCCTTAATGCTTTTCC
>CAIGRF010016861.1:17304-27648 GCA_903798235.1 Fraxinus ornus
TTTTTTAAGTAAAAAATGTAGATTTGACATAAAAATAAAATAAAACCCGAGCCGGCTCGGCTCGACCCGCTAAGGCTCGGGCAGAAAGCTCGGGCCGAGCCTCATTTTTTCTCAGCCCGGCTCGGGCCAAAAAAAGCTCGGGCTCGGCTCGTTGCCACCACTACTAACTCGTGATGGATGAAGAGTGATTTTCTTTAAATCTTAATCCTACCGAAATTGAGCAGATTTTTGTCAACCAAATGTCCATAAATTCTATCAAAGACGCCCTGCCCTATTGGAGATTCTGAATTCCCAATTTGACATTTTGACCCCCGCTTGGAAAAAACCAATCAATTAGTTTAATTTAAACAAATTTTGCAAAATCCGTTGTAGTCTAGTTGGTTAGGATACTCGGCTCTCACCCGAGAGACCCGGGTTCAAGTCCCGGCAACGGAACTTTATTTTTCCCCCGTTTTAGGACTTGAATTTCTTTCCATTAACAGTTCAATATCGATTCGTTAACTCTCAATTTTATTCAGTTTTACCTTCTCAACTTTTTGTCAAGTCAGTTAAATTCAATTCTAAATACAAAATGCATATATGACCCCAGCAACTTCCTAACAGATTTTACGATAGTTGTCGGACACTGACCCGGACAATGTAGCGGGATCAATGGGTTAGTGGTTCAACCGGCGGGTCATTGCATAAAAATCTATAAAAATAAAATAAAAATTTAAGGGCAAAATTAAAGTTTTTAATTTATTTTTCACTAATTATTTAGGTCTATAAAATAAAATTTAATGTTGAACTAAATTTTTTTAAAAGAATATTTTTATAAAAATTATAGATGATTCATTAGTTAAAAATAAATTATTGTACGTAAGTAATACTAAAGTATTAGTTCAAGTTGTGATGAACTCTTCGTTTTTTTTTAGACGTCCATGTTCAATCTCTTGGACCCAAAAATTTTATAAAGAATTTCAAAAATCCAATCAAACCGGTAAATCGGGCCGAACAAATTACTGATTAACTCACTCGAAGCCCGATTTTGACCAAGTGCATTGTTATCAATTTAATATGTCCCGCCCGGTCAAGGGTCCGGGCCGCCGGTTTTCTGGCCCGACCGACCAGGCCGAGCCGATCTGATTTTTATAACTATGGATTTTAAAATTTGAGGCGCGAGGGGTAACTCCAAATGAGTGGATTAAACATCCATTTAACCAAATCCTAGCCATCCATACAGATCAAGCCAACGTTATACACATGTAACACATCAAAGACCTTTACATCTACGGCTTTTATATAGGTTAAGAATAAGTTGAATACACTACAAAGAGAACCCTGAAAAGCAATAAAGGTAGACTCCCACACTACATAATTACAGACAACCAAACACATCCTCGACCGAAACAAGGAAACACGGTGACTAACAGTCTTTCAAACTATATATACACTAACGTAACAAGTTCCCATATTAGTTTTCCTCGCTTACACCAGCTCACAAATTTAATTGCTTCTGATGAGTCATCACTGCCTCCGTGTTTGTTTGCATTTTACTGACAGAGATTTACAGATTCACCACCATGCCACGTGTATCACCTCCTACGCCGTTTAGTCTCCACCTGAAACGCCCACACAATGCGTGATTAAACATGTATAAATATGAAAATACATTCTATTGGAGTCCAAACATGGGGCTGGATGGCATTGCATTATTTCATTTAAAGTTCTCATATACCAATCATTTGTTGTAGCGAGCAGAACTGCATTGTAAGGTATTAAAAGTTATGTACGGATAATCTCAGTAGTTTGCACATTCACAAAAGACATGCTTGCGTTTCCACAAACATTACAAGCATGTTGGCTAACTATTTCGATTCCAAACATGTTTGTATATATAACTTTTTTCATACTACTAAGGAAAAAAAAAAGTTCAAATAACCCTTACCTTGATTGTCAAAAAAAAGCAACTTTTTCTCTACTTTTACCAATAAAAAATTATCTTTGTAAAACCTATAACTTGTATGTAAATTTTACTAATAAATTTTCTAACATAGCCAAATATGCTCTAAATCTAACAACTATATCTAGGTCGGCTGGAAATGGGAAAGAATGATGGTAAATCTTTTTCTTGTATTTGAGTACATTGTGTGCCTCAAGTTATCCTTCAGAGGAAACAACTGGATGCCTAACCTACAAAAATGTAGAATAAGAAAAACCAAAGAATCAATTTCTTCAGTGAGATACAGGCATGTGTCAAGGAAGTGCAACTACTAGTAATTAATATGGTAAAGAGGCCAATGGAAAATGAAATTGAGATATAGAACAGTCCCATAGCTCCCAGGTAAAGACTATGGCATTTTTCCAACCAGTGGAAGATGATGACTCGTTGAGTTAACAAGACTTGATTATACAAACTGGTTTCATTTATATCTTTCTGCAGATAATTATTAGCTAAAACGTTTTAAACTTTTGCAAAGGAAGATCAGTCCTAGGCATGTCGAAATTATCACTGACAGTAAATGAATTTTGTTATTTCGCAACTTGCATTCAAAAAGGCTTAAAAAGAATCACGTCATGCTACAAATACCTAAAACAAGTAACACGCCTTAGTAAACTTGACGCCAAAGAAACTATCATCAGGAGAGCATAAATAATTAAATAGTATGCAGTAGCATGATTACTTTAGTGTCTGCTTGTCTGGAAGCAACATGAGAATTCTGTAACTTCTGATCTTGGGAGGAGCAATTATGACAAAAGAAGTGGTCAATTCGTTTGGCTTCTTCTGTACTCATGTCTATACAATTTGGATGGAACCTGAAACGATTGCAAAATTGAATATTTCAATGCAGTGTTTGAAAGTTATTTCTTGGTAGAATTAATAAATAAGATGGAAATAATAATCAAATAATGCCAATATCAGTAATTACACGTTGAGGAGTAATAAATACCACCAGATGTAGGGTGATTCCCATCATTTTCTTAAATATCCAATCAAGGTATTTTCCAATTAGATGATAATCCAGAAAATATTATAATTTTCTTAAGCTTCCTATCAAAATAAGAGTAAAGACTAAGTAATATTTGAGAAGTTTAAACCTATAGACTCTAGCAATCCATTAGACCTCCAGCAATTCCGTTTATGAATCGTATAGCTTCCATTAATTTTAAAGTCATCTACTAATGCAAGTTTAGTGGCATCTTATTTTTTTTCTCTCGTCTCACCGAACACCTTAATTGAGGACCTTGAAATAGAGGTTAACAGCTGAATTTCTTCTAAATACTGTGTTGTAGGAGATTAAATCAATAATTTCACTTGCACGAAATAGTTCACAAAAAGCCTAACAGCAAGATCATTATTTATAAATCTTTGTGGTTTCTAGTTCTTGATTATATTACGAGGCATTTGAAACAGCAATTATTGAAGGTGTGTCGTGTAGCTGTTCTAAATCTCAATAGATGAGTTCCTCAGACGCATAGTGTAGTAAAAAAGATACTTCAAACGTCATTCAATAAGACCCTTTAAATTTAGTTGTAACATGACTTCTTTTTTGCGGAACCCAGTTATGCTGGGCCGAACTATTAGAGAGTAGATCTTCCTCAAAGGCTGAGTGGCCGAATTAGCTAAACATGTACCACCCATTTGCAAAGAAAGTTTTATCCACACTACTTTGGGAAGTGAAAGGGAATTTTATCAATTAACTTACAATAAAATTATTGAGGATCTTTGTTGAGTACATAGCAAATATTTATTAGCATGTTTCTTGCAAAGAACAAGACTATGGGTGTGTTTGAGCCACATTATTTTGGAAGAATGTATTCTGGAATAGTAGTGGTTGAAAAAGAAGGAAAAGTTATTAATGTGATGGAAAATATTATTTTTTTAAAGAATGTATGTTTGAAAATGAATAGAAGAATGAGAATGAGAATGTGTACCAAACAAGGGCTATATCTTTACAAATTTTGTGGCAAAGAATGAGAAGTGTCTGAAGGACTGTTGTACATGCACAACAGCACGTCATAATCAACTAGGAGACGAGAAGAGAATCGACAGATGTAGCCAACAATAATCAGCATAAATCTTTAACAGCACTAGAGAGATATGGTGATGCAATTACTATTAATGAAATCACTGAGAGAAGACTTCAACCAGCTCTATTAATCAAAAGCAATGTAGCGACTATTAAAAAATGTAAAGAATATGGGTTTCAAATTTAACTTCACGTGAAGATAGTAGAGACATGAGTACTTGCAGGAGAACATAATTCATCAATTAAGAGAGAGCTGAATAAAAAAACACCATTATTGTGGTAAACACCAATAACTTTCTTCTTTACATTAAGATTATATTAAAATTATAAACGGTGCCTTTTGGCTAGTGGCGAGTGTCAGATTCAACCAATTACCACTATTTGATGATTTAAATAGATAATTGAATAGTTGTTGCACATATACGAAACTAAACAGTAATTTTGTTACGTAACAAGAACTAACTTTAAACAAATTAATAAATAATACAATGATGGTCATGTCCACCAAAATTGGGACCTAAATCCCCTCTCTTCCTGAAAATAGAAAAGTGAAAGCGAAAAAGAGTACGCCCACCCAGATGACATGACCGAGTATGCTCTACATCACAGATATGCTACAAGGACTTCACCTCAACCTAGCTCCTAACTTGAGTTGCCGCAATATTATGGTTAATTCATTTTAAGTGGAAGTAATAGAAGTTCGATCTAACATGAAACAAATGATAAAGCAGCATTATGCATATAAAATCTGATTCATCCCAATTTGACATAATCACTAGCCTTCATAAAATTGTGAAAATTCCAAAACTGCCCCGTCATAGATATGCAGAACACCTCAGCATAGAAGCTAGGACAATCAGTGGCACAACAATGATAATTGATAAAAGTCTTTCACAAAGAAATTCTGCTGTTTTCAAATCTACTAATCACTTCATAAGCATAAACACAATATCCTTACAACCCATAACACTGTAGTCACGTATATCAGCTAAAAAATAGAACATGAGATCCTACAAGCTTAAAGCAAATATACAAAGTTTCCCATTCATTGAGCTCCAGTAAGTTACAACTTTTTCAACATATTATGAAAAAATTGGCAGAATAAAGTATATCACAAGATGAAACCATGTAAAATAAACTCAAACAACAATTCAGGGTTGTTGGACTCACCAGTCACTGCATTCTTCACACTGAACCATAAGATCATCGGGATTGTAAGGCATCTCACATTTACAGTACCTGCCAAATCGTGATGGACATGGGTATTTAAAAACTTGTACAACCAACAATACTTCCAAAATTTGCAGTCCACATTCTAGTAAACAAATAAACCCATCACATATACATACCATAAATGTACAACTAGATAATTTTAAATCAACAGTCGAACATGAAGTCATCAAGGTCATGATCCAAGCAAAAACTGCATATTTTACTGTTTCTACTCTGTTGTGTATAACTGGAAGCTCAGAATGTGAAATTTTACGACAATGAAATACTAATTTAATTGTGGTGAAACACAAAAATCGGTAACTGTAGTTCGATAATGGCCAATGAAATCTGCCTCGTCATCTAGCCAAAATATGCTGACCCACAGTTAAAGACAAATATATCTTCAGACTAGATGAATTAGATTAAAACCAGGCCAATGAAATCTGCCTCATCATCTAGCCAAAATATGCTGACACAGTTAAAAACAAAAATATCTTCACACTAGTTGAATCAGAATAAAACCAGTCTATATATTTAAAATAAGAAAATGATTGAATTAATGGTATCAAACTTAAGTTGCTAAATGGGTAAATTGTTAATAAGAACAAACTTGCCCAGCTATCAAAAACACAAAACCAGAAGGCATGAATTTTCTATTAAACTTTGACAGACGAACTTTAACCAGCTGTTTTCGCTTCAGTTAACAGAGCAGCACGTTTGCAATTGAGTTGTCACGTAACTTCTATTTTTTTGGGTTGAGTTATCACACAATAAACAGTGAAAATACAATTCACGGACAACAACAAAAATAAAAACCTAGAAATCTAATCATTTTTCAAAAAAATACAACTACGGCAGAAATTACATAATTTGTTCAGTGAAAACAAGAAAATTTCATGGACTAAAATTGCAATTGTCCACAATATCAAAACTTTTTTTCTCTCAAGTAAATTGATGAAAAAAATTAGAAACCAATTAACTGTTTCAACTCCGATGCATCTGTAACTCCACTAAAATCAACAATTCAGCAACCAAACTGAGTAAATTTAATCATAATAGATCATATAACCACAACTCATACACGGGGACTCTATCGGGATTGAAGGCACCAGTAGACGAATTGTACTCGAAGCGACAAAAGAAATCGTCGTTTCCAACAGCATCAAGCTTGGTGTAGGTATTAAAACTGTGGACAGTACACTTGCCCTCGATTGTGTCACCGCTCTGAAAGTCAAAATGATCGGACAAAAACAGCTCCTTGGAGCCGTGAAACTGTCGGCGGCCGCCGATCGACTCCTCCGGTCGGTAGTACCACCGTACGTGCACCCTCACGTTCGCTCCGCGACTGTCCGACTCGATCTTCTCCAATCGAGCCACGTAGGACGGCTTCGACGGATCAGTCGGCCGCATCAAAACGCAATCTCCGGCTGTAAAAAAAATCAACAAAAATCAAAAGAGTAACAGTAATTAGTATGCCGTATCATGTGGTGTAAAATTTCTGGAAAAAAAATATTTAAAATAATGAATTAAAACTTACGCCGGACAGTTTTGTTGATGTGTTTAACGGTATAGGAATCTAGGGTACGGCGGGCGACCCTGGCTTTAGCCATGGACAGTCACAAGGTAAAGGGTGCTGAGGAGAGAGAGTGTACTGAAACAAGATAATTGTTCACTTTTTGATATATATTATTTTATGCGAAGAATTTAAGCAATAGCCACTTAACCTATTGGTTAAATAGCAAGTTAGTTATAACTGTTTTAGGATTAATAGTAGAAAACACCTCTATAAATATTTTCATTTGCGATATATCTTCCACCTACTGAAAATCGTAGAAAATCTCCTATTTGAAATATTTTGTGTGGAAATCCCATGCGTCAAATTTGCTATTAAAAATAGTAAAAATGTCAAAATTAAAAAGCAATAATTGCAATTTTAGTATCCAAACTTTTTATTCTTTTACAAATTATGACCTATTTTTTTTTTTACCACCCGCAATCCTAAACCTTTAAAACTTTATTTTCCACCCACACCACTTTATCTTCTTCCCCAAAACTTTATTATTTATTTAATCATTTCCAAAATCCTCATAAATCTTTCATCTCAAATTCATCATTTCTTCTTCTCATTCCTAACTTTAAAACCCTCCTACTCCAATAAATTGCTATTTTTTTTTTATCTTTTTGATCACATCGAGCATAATGATTGTTTCACAGTTTTAGTATGAATTGGAGATGGATTTTTAGTGTTCTGTGCAATGAAAGATTTTATCTTTATTTTCTGAACCTTCAATCGACAATGTTAAAATTTCTTTCTACTTTTTTCATTCACCTCACAAGTTTTTTCCCATAAATTTTGTATTCCGAACATTTTGTAGTAGGAAGAGTGTTGATCTGTATCTATGCCTACTTAGTTGTTGGATTGAGTGATGTTACAATTTGTAATTCTCCAATCCTCATAAAAATATAGCAAGAAGATTAAAAGGTTTGGGGTGAGAAGAAGAAACGAAGAATTTGGGATGAGAAATTTATGACGGTTTTGGAAGGGATTAAATAAAATAATAAAGTTTTTGAGAAAAAGATGAAGTGGGGTGGGGAGGAAAATAAAGTTTTAAAGGTTTGAAATTGTGGTGGTGCATAAAAAAAATTTGGGTATAATTTATAAAAGAATAAAAAGTTTAGACACTAAAATTACAATTATTACTTATTACTTTTTGCATTTTTACTGTTTTAAACTGCAAATTTGACGATATGAGAGTTTTTCGCACAAAAGTCTCAAATATGGGGTTTTCTACGATTTCCAAGATGTATTGGGTATATTGCAAACAAAAACTCTTTTAGTGGGTTTTCTTCCATTAATCCATTGTTTTACTTAAGAAGAAGATGCCATTTGCACAATGATTATTGTCATTATTTCGATAATGCAAGTCTATGGTACTTCGAGGGGAAAAAAGTTCAAATTGAGAAGACAGTCCTCATGGTGAATTGACTGTCATTTGGGATGAAAATCTATCAAGTGCTTTTGCATTTGGATTGTTGGAGCAATCGTCAATCTTGTTTCAGTAAGAGTAGGTAAAGGTTTAGAATTTTCAAAGCCCGCTAAATTTTTTAGTCGATCTTCAATCTTTAATTATAATTGTATGGCTCTTGTTGAATTGTCTAAACTGTCACACAACTATCTTGAAACTTCCAAAGTAGGGTACTTCAAATTTCGAGCATTGCTCTAAGGTGGAAAATCAAATTTAGCTCTTAGTCCATGTTTGACCTCATTTTCTAATCTCATTTTCAATCATACACTTAATGAGATTCATAACTTTTATCAATTTTCAACCACTCATTTGATCATTTTATCAAAATCTACTAAAAATTTAATTTTTATTTAAACCAAACAGAGATTTAATTTCATAAAGTTAAATTTAGACATGTCACGTGACAATTATAAAGAATCAAACGATTTTTGTTGTTGAAAATTGATTATACAATTATAATAAAAGGTTGAGGATCAACATACTCAGTTCTAAAGATAGTGACCAACTTGCTCACATTCAAAGGTTAATGATCAACTTACTTATGTTTTTGATTCGTAACCAAGTTTCCATTCGAATAATAAGTTGAGGGATCAAATAATGCCTTATTTCACTGTTGAGGTGATACGATGGGCTTTAAATGTCTTATCGTATATAGTCAACGGTAGTGGTTGAGTGACGCCGTCTATTAAGTTGCACTACGTGAACATGTTCAGCGACAAAATTTAAAAGAACAGAACAGGTCACGGATCATTTTTTCATTTGACAATTTAAAAAAAAAAAAAAAAAAGAAAGAAGACAAACAGCACACAACACCTGCCACCAAATCCGGCAAATTTCCCCTGTTTGAGTAGATTTTTTCAGAGCTTGTTAATTTAATGTGTTTGATTGATATAGTTTTCCACCCGAAAAATTTTTAAATTTTGTATTCGTTTGACTTTATTTTACATGAAAATTGTTCATTAAAGTGACAATTTTTTCCACAATTACTTATAAAATTTGTTTTCATTGTCAAAAAGAAAAAAAAAACGAAATTTTTTCCATCAAAATTTAGTGTTCGTTTGACTTTGTTTTACATGAAAATAGTCCATTAAAGTGAATTTTTTTACAACTGGTTATGAAATTTGTTTTCATTGAAAAAAAAAAAAAATTACAGAAGTGAGAATTCGATTTTCCCACCTTCACGCCTAGAAAATGGCGCGTGAAGTTTTTCCACAATTTCCAGGGAAAATTTTATGCATCAAACACTGTTAAAGATGGAAAATGGAGTTTGAATTCCATTTTCCATGAAAAATGGATGCTATCAAACACTGCCTTATGTTTGTATCATGCTGGAAGTTGAAGTGTATAATGATGAAAAAATTGCACCCTTCCATCTAACAAATTGAGGGAGTTGGAAAAACTGAAATGCCTTACAAAAGCATTGCAAGCATGTTCAGTGTAATGCTATTAGTAGGTCATTGTATACATATGGTGTGCATATGGATGACGTGGGAGATAGAGAAAAATTATAATAATCGAGTTGGAAAATGCTACTTGCCCAGGGTTGGGGACCGACTAAAAACCAGGGAAATAAGTTAATCACGTGTAAATCACGTGTAAACAGCAATTTGGAGGAAACCTAATTTTAGAACCCTTTTGGACTTGGAGGAAACCCAAATTTCCGCCAGCCTCCGTTTTCCTCTCCTGCTCTCTGCTAGATCGAAGACAGATCCTCCATTTCGATCGCACCCATTTCATCTCCAACCCCCATTCCATTTCGATCACACCCATTTCATCTCCAATCCCCATTTTCAGTCGCTACAGATCTTCCATTTTCACTCGGCGGTTGGTCTTATCTTCCTCTCTGATTTTGGGCGACCCGCAGCTGTGGTACAATTTTCACTCTCGGACGATTTTGGACTCTGATTTGGGGCAACGACAGTAGCTATAAAGGTACGAGTTTGGAGGTGAAGTAGTGTAAATCTGAATATTTTTTAGCACACACGGTTAGACGTGCTTGCACTTTGATTTCTCGTTTTACCTTTATGCCAAATATATATCTATTGAACCAGTGAGATATTTGAACTCTTAAAACACATGGTGCTCATTTTTTTATG
>CAIGRF010016873.1:2074-17768 GCA_903798235.1 Fraxinus ornus
TGTGGTGTTTGGGAGTGGGTGGTCTCGAGTGTTGGTGGTTTGGGGTAGAGGATTGGTGTTTTTGAGGATGAATGGTGGTTTGGCTATGGTGTTGGGCAGTGGCAGTTTTGTGCAGTGAGGTTGAGTGGAGTTGTGGTTGAGGTGATGTTGATGCTAGAAATTGATGTTCTAGCATCAACATTGGTCTCCAAAATTGAGGGAGGAGAGATCCTTACCAAAAAGGGAAAGCTTGGAGATGTGAGATTGTGAGGAGGGGGAAATGGGGTTATATGAATAGTGAGTTTCTAGGGCACAAAATTCTACGTGATAAGTGGGCTAGGGATTTGGGCCCTAAGGATTTTCCCTAATTGGGTTTAGGTGAATTTGGGCTTAAACATCCAAGGCTTGGACTAATAAGAAATCGAACTCTGAATTACGAGACATTGCTTAAATTATTAAAATGATAAGAAATTTGATATTTAAAATATATTCGAGATTGGATTCGTTTGATTTGATTGAGAACCTCGTTTTAAAATGGTTAGACGAACATACTATTAAAAATTTGGGTTAAACTTAGCGACACATTTTTCGAAAAAAATAATTTTATATTATTTAAAATTCTCGATCGCTGCAGCAACCCTCACACCGACCACCACCTTACAGTATATTGTTGTGACATGTCGATCCCTTGCAACGACATTTTACAGCAACTAATACCCGTGCGTTTCAACTTTCACATAGTAGAGTCGTAATTGAATATCTGATAATGTATATAATAAAAATTGAAAAGTAAAAAAGTGTGACCATATTGAATATTGCTAATTTAATTGAATACGAAGAAATGGTTTGTTTTTGTAATTCTTAAATAAAATTTTTTAATTTTTTTGCCTGTGGTATACGACCTATTGTAAGAAAACATGAATTCCTCACGTTTTGAAATGGTGATGACTATATAAATTTATTATCTATTGAGATGAGTGATAATCATTTGTAAATCCCATTGAAACTAACTATTTGGTAGACGTTCAAATATAAGAAAGCAATTATACTAATTAACCTAAAAAATAAAATCATCATTTCTTAGGTTAGAGCTAATACACAAATATATATATACACACGGACGTATACCAAAATAGTTGGCAGGTAAGAAGTATAGATTTTCCGTAGAAGTAGACATATAGTAAGACCTCTTATTGTACCTTGCGTCTCGAGATGAAATGAACCTGCATGGATGAAACAATTTTAACTTTCTTTGATCTACAACCAAGTTTAAGATTCATTACCAGAAGAGTTAATAATTAGAAACCTTGAGAGGAAAGGAGATGGAGAGTTAAGTTCAAGCATAACTTGATGAGCGGGAATATGACCGCGCATATCGAGGCTATATATCAAGAATAACCAAGTGGGAACCTTCTCCAGCTGAAAGCAGAGGATATTCAATTAGAAATGGATCTTTAGGTAAGAAAGTAAACATTAACCAAATTTACTTAAACGCTTCACCTTATTCTTTCATCTTAGAGGGTTTCTTCTTGTTTGCCTCTGCAAATAAAACAATCAACTCTCGCCCAAGAAGAATTTGCTCATCCATCTGATATTTCTCTTCATCGGGATCTACATACTGCACAAAACCAAAGCCAACAGCCTTCGTATAACCTGTGTGAAAAATCTACATCCTAAAGATATCAATAACTTTCACATATGTAGATAGCATATCTATAATGCATATTGAAGCATAGCGAACCTCAATCTAAAAGAAAATATGGGTCATACCCATGAGAATTCATACGGCAATTACATGGCCACTAACATTGCTAAACCAATATTAAGACAACACTTCATGACTTTTGTTGACCCCGAAAAACGTAACACAAATGTGGACAAAAGATGTCGGTACCACTCACTCAAACGGAGGACCGGTGAAAAAGGGAGAACATGTGAACACGGGAGATACTTTATGGCGCAAGACAGAAATGTTTAAGCTCCGACGGTATTGATTAGGATGATTGCACTAATAAACAATCACGAACCAAATGTAAATATCTTAGGGTTAAACGAATAAATATGAAACAAGCAAGAAATTTTTCTTGAGAGTATTCTTCAAATGACTTTCCCAAATCCAACCTCCAAAAAGTCCCCTCTACATTTACAAAGACCATCTATTAATATTGCTCTGGCCGATGTGGTATCCGTTGGATCAGAACCACGTGGCCTCATCTCCTAGATTGAAGCCTCACATGACTAAATATATCATACAATAAATACATTGACAACGGAACAGCCGCCCTACACATTAGACCGACACACCTAACATTCTTTATTACCAACGTTACATCAATCATTTCTAAAAATTGTTTAAAAATATTGTAAGAGACAGCTTCAGTTTTAGGAACTTCGGAAGAACTAAGGGCTTCTGTCGGAGAGAACTTAAATTGGTGGTCCTATGTGTGAAGAACTTCGACTTCTTCATTGATTTCTTGTAGCGCTTCGGCTTATAGCTTCGGTCATTCAGGCAGTACTTTGGCACGTGAGTTTCAGCCTTTGTTTAACTTCTTTATTTTTGACCACTTGGGTCTTTGTTGACTTTCCTTTCCACGTGAACTGTGATGTGACACTTTAACTCTAGCTTCGGTGGTGAGGGGCATAATAATAGTCCCCCAAGTTTAGACATTATTATTTATATAATGCATAGACTTATATGAAAATTATTTGGTTGGGGGTGGTTTTTACATTACACCTGAATTTCTAGAATAAATTGGAGAACTGCTAACAGGACAAATTTTTCCGAAACTGACATCTCCGAAGTTGCTTGTATATCTAAAGCCTTACTGAAATAGTTGAGGTGAGGTGCCTCTACTACTTGCTGAGGCAATGACTCATTAACTATAACGAATAAAAAATAAATTGAAGCATTGGAAAGACGAGACGCCCTAATTATTGTGCCCAAATGATTTGTTGTTTCATACGTTTTCAAGAAAAGACAATTGAAGCGGCCCGTCTTCCCAGAAAAGACAACTGGAGTGTTTCGTCTTCCCATACATACAACCATCATTACATTTAATGTACAATGACGGCTGTCATATGCGCTTCCTACGAAATTCAGACGCATTAGAACGCGTGAAGCTGACAGATTTATCTAGACCATAGAAGACGAAGAGTCCGACGTACTGAGTGGCTCAGATTGAAATCTCAAATGAACGGTTAGATGACCCAGATTGACACCTAACGTCAACAGTTTGGAGCAAAAAACTACTTTATCATTTACGCAATCAACGTTCTCATTCTCCAATCTCTCCATCTATTTTTTTTTATTTCTTTGCATTCATAATCTCCGGTGACATTTCTTCACCGTGATTGGACATTTTTTGTAAGTATTTTAAAACTTTAAATTCAAAGACTTAGCCCCTGTTTGGCCCCCATTTGTTTCCATTACATTACATTATTTTTTCTTTCTCTTTATTTCAACTGCACATTCATCAAATAAAATAATATTACATACAAATCTAACAATTTTCATTACTTTTCTACCACACATTTTCCCATCAATCACTATTCCAAAAATTTTCAACACCCCCAAATGGGGGCCAAACAGGGGCTTAATGGTATTTTCACATTCTTCTGGGGGTGTAGATTTGAGCCAAGTGGCGACTGAGATGAGGGTTAAAATAACCAATACATTTGAACCGGTTCGAGCCATTAGGGCTTAACAGAGTAGTTTGCCTTCAGCGGAGGGTAGGAAAAATGACAAGATGGCCTGGGATGTAGCCAAAATTCCTTCCATTGTAAATGCATCCCACATAGTAAATCTTAGAAAAAAAATTATGTATCCCATATAATATCGAACTTCTATCCCCATCTCCTGATGAACGTGCTTGCTTCCCAAGGCAAGGGTATATCACCTTTAGTGAGTTCCTTCTGGAGGCAGGGCTTCGCCTGCCTTTGCATCCTTTCTTTAGAGTTGTCCTGAGGTTATACGGGCCGGCTCCCACCCAGCTCGTCCCTATCGCTTGGACCCAGTTAATGGGAGCCTACTTCCTATAGAAGGAGACCTCTCTGGGAGAGGATATGCCGCTCCAGTCTTCCAGACCATTTTCAGCTCGGGGTCTTGGGAAAAGGGGATTCCAAGGAGTGGTACTCTTTGTGACCGTGGGGGTTACATTCCCCTTCGTCTTAGGCCTTTTCTTCTCCATCAAAAAATAGAAGGAAACGTGGTTTTGGGTGATGGGAAAATGCAAGAGTGTGAAGGTGACACGGTCCCCTACGTGACAGTTATGACCTCATACTCCAAAGCTTGTGAGTATTTTACTTGCATTTGTTATTACTTAACATTATTTCTGATGTTTAACCTTCTTTCTGATGTCTTACAGGATCGACCGAACAGTTTGAGCTTAGTTGAAGCGAGTGGGAGGTTGTTGAAGACATATAACAACCCTCTTCTTCACGTGAATTTGACTGTTTAATCATTTCGAGGTAGTTTTTTAAAGAGTTTTGTTTAATGGCCCGAAGAGGTAATATCCATTTTTAACAAATATTTTGCTAGTTTGCATGACTGTGACCTTGTTTTTTGTAGAAAATTTCAAGAAGAGAAGCATCCTACTCTTGAGATGATCACAATCCTTGCTGCCACCTCCTGTTGGGAGAAAGGGGCTGAAGCCCTCATCTGTTGTTACAAAATAGGTGAGGGACCAAGTAGAGAAGGTCAGTTGGGAGGCTGGCAGACAAGAAGGAGAAGAGTGACCTCTCTTGAAGGATAAGAGAGAAAAGATAGTGGAGGAGGTCCCCAATAAAAAAGAAATATTTCTCTGTCACTGGAGAAGGTCGATTAATGGCCACCCTACCCCATGCTCTGAAGTCAATATCGGGGAAAAGTTGATGGCAGCTTCAATAGCTGTGGCTAAGGTAGGCCAGAAGAGGTCAACTGTTGTGGAGTCGTCTAGGTAAGGGTCATCGAAGAAGACCAGAACTTTAAGTAGTTCGACGACTTCAGACTCGTCCCGCCTTAGCCCTACGATTACTTACATGAGCGATGAATTGACTCCAAAAGTTTTGACCATGCTTCCTCCAGAGGTTCAAACTATCACCTCAAATCTTTTAACATTGTGCGTGGTATCTCCACATGATAAAAAAATGTTTATTTACATGTTAAAAGTCCACATGCGTCGTATGTAATGTTTGGAAGGGTAAAATATTCCAAAAAATTATTTTATTCCAAAAACTAAAAAGTGAAGGTTCAAATTACATTAAAGGGTTAATTTCAGAAACGGTCACTGAAGTTACGTCAAAATTACAAAACGGTTACTGATGTTTAAAACTTGCACTAACGGTCACTGAAGTTATGTTCGGTTTCAGTAATGGTCACTAAAGGACCTTTTTATTTTGATTGGAACTTAATAGACTAAAATAGTTGAATGTTGAACCTTGAGGATCACAGATTTACAATAAAACTCCCGAAATTTCATGTCTTTTTGGCTGTGATCTTTCACGAGAATGGAAGCCGATTTTGGGAGGAAATTAGGGTGAAAATCATTGCTAATATCATCTAAATATAGGACGAAAATCCCCATCCCCACGAGAGATAGAGAGAGAGAGAGAGAAAAGAAAAATGATGCCTCCTGCAGCACAGAGACAGGCTACGTGCGCGCCCTTTTTTTTGCAATCTAAAATAAGGTACATTCTCATTTTTTGTTAATTGGCTTTGTGATGAGAAATGCTATCATGTGCCCCTTAGGTCTTGATGATTCGGAGTTTCAGCAGCATGTTTTTGTTTTAGAATGCCGGTTAGTTGTGTTATTAAAGTTGCATTAAGTTTGGAAACATAGCTGCTCCCGGTATTCAGCTTGGATTTTCTTATCATTGAGCAGAATGCAATGAGCAGAATAAGTAATTGGCACACCTGATGAGTAATGCTATAATGGCATTTATATTATGAGTGAAATATCACTCATCGCATACAATAGAGTTCATTATGAGTGAAATATCACTCACAATCTTCCACATTTCATCAAAAAAAGAACAACGACAAAAACTAGATAGTCACTATCAAAATAGAGTTAATTGACAAAAAACATATAATAGACTTCAACCCGCGTCATTTCATCGTCAAGTTGTTCCATGCTTCGCTAATAGTTAAGTTCGAACTTCCAACAGCTCTTGGCCTTCGCTGAGGTACAAATCCCTTTCTATTGAAATTGGTTCATAGTTTTGGCACGAAAGACGTCAAACCACCAAACCCTGTTTGTCTAGCACCATCAATAGGCTGGGAAAGAAAATGCCGCACTACACGTTGTTCATTTCCACCATTAGTCGGCTGTGAATTGGCAAATTGCTGTCCAACATTTGCTCTTGTGACTTCCTATTCCCTCGGACCATTTATGTCCTACAATTCATGAAAAACGATGTCAACCAACATAATAAATAAAACAAAAATAGGATATTCTCCTACAACTATAATAGGGTATATACCTCATTTTATGTGTAGCTTGCTTGTGAATCATGGTTCGAGTGGTATCTTTTATTGTGACCCATCTAACTGTAAATACTACATTTCATTCTCTTCTTTCCATCACCTCTCCTATCAATCTTCTTCATCTTCTCTTTGGACAATACAGCTTCCTCAACCCCTCTTCAAAGCTTCGTCTACTTCCTGCCTCTTTTTTTGGTCACCCACGTTGGGGGTTTTACGAGGTCGAAGCCACTCGAAGGCCACATTTTTTGTCCATTTATAGGGTATATACAATTCCTGTAAGTTTTATGTAAGTTGCAACTTTGTAGCTCTCATCCACAAACTGTAAAGGATCCTTACCCCACTCACGGATGCCGGGTATTGCGTGTGGACAAAGCACACAAGTTAGATCCCACTTTCTACATGAGCATGTAAGGTTTTGTAAATCTACCACAAACTGACCATCTGAATAAGGTCCAGAAACTTGAAATTGCATTTTCCCATTGAATAATGATTTCTACGAAAAAGAATCTCGTGTACTTATTTCAAGTTTCTTTTCAATTTTTGGACATATATCGCTAGAACTCTTTGCCATCATATCGCGACGTTTGTACATCCATACCATCAACTTGTTTTGAATTGACTGAAGAAGAGTCAAAATATCCTTCTCCCTCACTTCCTTTATATAGTTGTTAAAGCATTCACATATGTTGTTTAACAAAATGTCACATTTGGAAGCCGTCATGAAATGGGACTTCGACCATTGCTCGGCTGGTTTAGCACATAACCACTCCCAGGCAAGTTTATTCTCCTCCTTCATTTTGTCCATCCAGTAAAATCAGCCAAATAAGTAGACTTTGCTGCTCTCCACAACAAATCCCTAAGCTTTAACTCTTTAAAGTCTTCGTGAAAAAAGTTGGAGCACATGTGCCTTACACAAAATCGGTGTTCAGCCATTGAAACAACTCGAACACCATATTCTCTAACCTTTTCTGTCTGTCAGACATAATTGTGACTCTATATACATTTTCGAGCATCAAATCTTCCCTTAATAATTTCAAAAACCATAACCAGCTAGCATTACTTTCAGTTTCAACAATGGCATGCGCAATTGGGAATATACAATCATTCCCATCAATACCCAGCGCAACAAGTAACTGACCACCAAAATTGCCTTTCAAGAAGCACCTATCTATGCAAATAACTGATCTACAACCACGTAAGAAGCCCTTTTTACAAGCATCGAAGCAAACATAAATCGCCTTAAACACAAGGTAGTCTAAAGATAGTATAACAGTTGATCCTGGGTTTGTTCTCCTAACCTCAGCTGCATACGAACCCAACAAACCAAATTTCCCAACAAGAAACTCTTTAGCGTATCTCCTAGCCTTTCATGCCTTTGTGTCACTAATCTCTACACAATACTCTTTCAAAACACTCGCCTTAAACAATCTCACATCCACCTTGGCACAATAGTAAAGGTCTCAATGTATCTATAGGCTAACCAACTAGCAGATACACTTATATTCTTCAATGCTCTACTACAATTATGATTCCATTCGAAAGATTTAATCTGCCACGATGAATCTTCCTCCAATGGTGAAGCCCAAATATGCCACAGACACTTTTTTCCTTTGCAACGACCTTCTAATCTGCTTTTATCATTATACAAAAATATCACCTCAAACCTATTATAAATGCTGAAGTTTTTAACCACAACCTTTACCTCCTTCTTAGACCTAAACTTAAGTCATACCTCAAGCAAGGGATCCACCATATTTACTTCACCATTAAATTTTGGGTATGTAACAACTTCTTCGTCACTGTCAGAATGCACGCTTCGAAGGTCATCTGAGGGTACATATTCAGAATTGTCAGATTCATTTGTTGCTTCCAACGACACTATCTCATTCCTCGTATAAAGTTCAATATTCTAGGTAACATTTTCCTCAAAGAGAATGTCGTCTTCTTCACCAAGGCTATAATCGGAATCATTGAAGCTTATGTCTTCTTTATCTAAATCAGAGTTCAAATAGCCTAGACAATAGAATATTATAAATTTCTTAGCTTACAATGTAGTGGCTAAAAAATAAAAACATGTGGAGTGTGTCAAAGCAAACGTATTCCTCCATTAGATCAATTTATTGCACAACAAAAGGACCCAACTACTGTCCAATGTGAAGAGTTAATACAGTCAAAGAAACGACCCAACTAATGTCCAGCTCATTAAAAGAGACTGTATGCTACTTGAAGAGTTAATACAATCAAAAAAAGGTTAAAAACGAAGTGCTAACCTTCACCTTGTTCCTCCACATTCGACATGTCGAATAATTTTTTGTCCGTGAATGGTCCCAATCTTAGATTTTCGCACAAAACAAGATTTGGAGAAGTATGTTGTGTCTAGGTTTGAAAAGATGATTTCTTGAATGGAAGCTCAAGCTAAGGATTGGGAAAAATTAATTGGATGATATTAGCAATGATTTTCACCCTAACTCGTGAAAGATTACAGCAAAAAAGAAACAAAATTTAGGGAGGTTTTATTGTGAATCTGCGATTTAGGTCCTCAAAGTTCAACATTCAACTATTTTGGTCCATTAATTTCCAATTAAATTGAAAAGGTCCTTCAGTGACCATTACTGAAACCGAATGTAACTTCAGTGATCGTTAGTGCAAGTTTTTAATTTCAGTGGCCGTTTTGTGATTTTGGTGTAACTTTAGTGACTGTTTATAAAATTAACCCTTACATTAAATATTGCTCTTTTTGTGGACAAATTTATGAACAAAAGATTTTTTTAAAATGAAGTATTACTATGCAACTTTCTAGAGAGAGAGAGAGAGAGCCTTAGTTTGGATACAAATTTATAGAGTTTATAAATTCAGTAAAGATCAAATATTAATTTAAAAAACACATTCATAACTACTACTCATATTATTCACATATTTCGTGAGACTCAATAATAATATTCTTTAAAAACCATTTATAGTTTGGGATATGCTACAAGTACATAGGGGGTGCCATAATGGTGTCCATAATGGGCACTTGGCACCCCCCTTATGGCACCTCCTATGTACAACAAGAATAATCCTTATAGTTTTGCCAAATGATGGCTTAATTGAGAAATTGAGAAAGTTTAGGGCCAAATGAAAAAAAAAAAAGATTGTTCATATTCTAGTCATTAGAAGTGTAAATATTCAAAATATGCATTTATTCGGGAAAATATTAAATACATATGAAGTAAATAAATAGTAAAAATTATTGTCTTTTAGATTCGTCTATGTTTGGCAAAAATTATAAATTTATTTATAAATAGTTAAACTTTGTTTTCAACTAGACATTCTAATGAATCTTCTATCATTCATTTTTATCTATTCATACATTAAAATAGTTATAAATTCTTCCCAATCGGGAGCGACTCAAACTAAAATTTGGTACTTTATGCAATTTTTGAGTAGTTTCCAGGGTCAAAGTGTTATTACTATATATATATATAAAGCTGATAAAAAATTTCGATCTCATGAAATATTCGAATGAACATGAATTTGAGGAAAATAAATAAATTTTAGAAAATGAGGATCAAATAGGGACTAAATAATATGAAGAGAAGTTTGAAAACAAAAATTCTGTGTCCGAATATAATAATAGTGAGCTTCACAAGTCTACATTTTTATGATGAATCATGAATTAAGGGTATTAGATGTAAAGAAAGACCAAGTCCCCTAGTTTAGAACATATCACACATTCTTTCCTCTTGCAAGTGCATCTTTTTCCATCGATCATACTACCTTCTTTTATTTTTATCGCCAAGTTTTCAAGTGAATATCAGTAACATGTTAAGGTAAATAAACATCAGGTTACAACTTGACCAAGTTGAGGCCAGCCAACGATTATTACCCAACAATTTTCATGTCTAATGTGTGTCAATTTTCATTGGTTCAGTTTTTCAACTTAAAATCTTGCAAGCATGAGAGGTTAAGATCTCGTTCAAGTATTAAGATCGAAACTTTTCCAGGTCATTGACTTGTTGAAAATCAGAAAAACATAAAATGTTGTATAAATCATTCGTACAAAGAAGATCCTCTGTGTCAGTCATTTCCAAATAAAGAAATCTAAATACCATTTTAACTGTAACTCATTCACATGATATTATAGCTCAATCATTTTACACCCAACCCAAGCATCTCAGAAAATGCCTCAAAACTCAATTAGAACCTTAACACATTTTGGTTCCTTGAGCAGCTCAAATGCCTGGCTTATTTCTTCTAGTTGAACTTGATGAGTCAAAAGCTCGCCTAGATTTTTAATTTCCTGCAAAGAATCAGGCTATAAGCAATCATGGATAACCGAAACTATTTTGTAGCATAGAATTTTGGTGAACCGTACCCCGTTAACACATTTGTCTATTACAACGGGGAGATCAGATTGGACCTTAACCCCACCAAAAATTGAATACTTGAATGTTCTGCAACACAAGACCGTTGAGAAGTTTATCTCCATGCTTTTCTGGGTTCCTGCTCCGAGCATTATCATTGTACCTATCCCCTGGATCACAACATAGACAGGACTTAACAATTTGCTTGCCTAATAAGACAAGTGCTTGTCATCTGTGCACTTACCACTTTCGTCGCTTCAAGAGCTTCATTTACCAATGGAGCAACCCCTGTGCACTCAAAGCAGTAGTCCACGCCTAATCCTCCAGTCACTTCTTTCACTAAATCAGATATGGATTTGTCAGAATTAGTGGGGTTTATAAAATCTGTCATTCCAAAGGCCTCTGCTATTGCTTGTTTGCTTTCATTTTTGTCAATGCCAATAATTTGAGCTGCCCCATGGCCTCGAGCTCCCTCTATTACCTAACACAATTTCCCACTGATGGATGAAGGCAAAACGGAAGAGGAGAAATTAGGTAAACGCCTGTGTGAGTGTATAGTAGTACTTACGCCAAGTCCAACAGCGCCAAGCCCCAAAACCGCAACAGTGGAGCCCTTTGGAACATTGGCTTCCTTCCAGACTGCCCCAAACCCTGTGGTGAAACCACAGGAAAGGAAGCTAGCATGTGGAAGAGCAATTCTGGAATCAATTTTGACAACATAATTAGCATCAATAGTTGTGTACTCCGACCAAGTGGAGCAGCTAAGGAAATGGTAGAGCTTTTGACCCCGACAGGACATCCTCGGCGTGCCATCAGTCATTAAACCTGTGAAAGCTTGAAGCGGGTAGGTTTGACATAGATTAGTCTTGCCAGTCCTACAATTTTCGCACCCCCCGCACTCCCCTAAGTAAGTTGGTATAACAATATCTCCTTCCCTCAGCTTCGTGACTCCTTCCCCAATGCTTTCTACAATGCTGAGTGTGCACACATTAGAGGCGTAATCATTATTTGACAGCGTAAGTGTATAATTCAGAAACAGAGAGACTAGATTACCCAACCCCTTCGTGTCCTAGAACTCTGGGGAAGACCGGCTGCAAAAGGACATCAAAGTAAGTATATGATAAAAGTAAGAATGGATGAGGTCGAAATGAAGCAACCGAACCGAGGGGAAACCCTTGCAGGCAAGGACGTCAGTGTGGCAAAGGCTGGCAAACAACATCTTGACCCTGACTTCACCAGATTTGGGGGGATCCACTTGTATCTCTTCCACCTTTGGGGTCTCATTTGCTTCCCAACATACCACCGCTGCGGAAACAAGATTACTACTTTGTGAGTTTGTTTTTAAAAGAGAACGTCAACATACATACATACCTCTGCATGTGATCATCTGTGACATGGTTAGCTGGGAATTGAACTTGGTTCATCAATGGACTGGAGGAGGAGGAGGAGGAGAATATGATGTTTTTATATACTTCTGCCAAAAAGAGTTATGCCCACGTTGACAGCGTGCTCCATTTTTTAATATGTAATAATTAACACGGCCCCCATACCCCCACCCACCTCTGTCCTCGACTCCTTGTGTGATAGTAAACGCATCATTTGTTTCAAAAATTTTGGTTCGTAATTTTCATCCATATGTCCAATACTAGTTATTGACATGTGTGTTGCACATTGTGTTTTTGTAATGGCATATTTAATAGTATTTTGATTTTTTTTTTAGGGAGAATTGTAATTGTGATTCCAAACCTTTCATTTTTTTAAACTTTATCCAAATCTTTCATTTATGTCACCCAAAGTTCTAAACCTTTCATTTTGTTGCAGCGAAGGACGGACCAAAAATTTTGACCATTAGTTGACAAAAAAAATTGGCATTAACTATAATTTTGACTAATTTTAAAAGAAAAAAAAATGATAATTTTATATATTTTTCATCACTATCCTTTCCATTTTTTTCTTTCTTGGAGTGGTTGCATCTAGTGATTGAAGAAGTGATCTATTTGCTGTTGATGCTGGAAGAGTCTTTTCACTAAACAAACAGGAAGACTGGTCAGGTAAATGCAAGCTTTTCCTTTGTCATCGATGGCATTCTTCCCATCCGTCGTTGACGAGACACAATCCAATAAAAATAATATCGTATTTATACTGAGCTGATTCTGATTCTTTCTGTACAGCCTTCACGTAGAAAACATTGTCTTCTACTATTATCGTGCGTATGATGGGTCAGTGATGTTTATTTCAACATTCTGTTCAAGGAGAGTATTAGTATTTTTTAAAATTATATATACTTGAAGAATATAATCTAAGAGGAAATTGCACTAGATGTCAATTTTTGGCTTTACATTTACAAAAATGTCACTTTTTTTAAGCTTTTACAAGATTGTCAACTTTGGACATTTTTGCCCCTCTGCATAATTTAAATACCGTATGTGTATAGCATTAAATGAGATTTGATTAAATTTAAAACGAGTACTCAATGTCAGTCATATAGTACCATTTTTTGGGTTTTAGGCCCATTTAAATTTTTTTATTTGTTAACCTACCTATCTCCACCCAAACAAAATAGAGAGAGAGAGAGAGGGATCGTCATCCATAGTCCACTCCACCCCCCAACAACGCTGAGAGAGAGGGAAAGAGTTTGTATGAAAACCATGACTGTCGCCTCCGTTGCCTTGTCGCTGTGAGTCTCGCCGGTGAAGGATGTCGAAGACTCCCAACTCCGCATCATATTCCATTCAAATTTTCTGAATATTCCTCGAACTGCTTTGGTTAATATAGATCGAATTGATATGTTTTTTGAACAAATATTTTGTGAGATATATTTCTTTGATGATTTTGGTTTTCTGAAAATTGATTTGTTTATGTAAATTTTTAGTGGTGATTTTAGTTGTTTCGAAAATTAGGGTTTTTTGGCGAAAATTAGGATTTTTTGGTTTAGGAAAGTTTTGGATGTTTGAATATTGTGGGTTTGGAAATATAGTTGGGGTAAGAAGCTTATATTTGACTCGGATGACACATTGATTATTTTGTTAAGAGTCTTAAGACTTGAAACTAGGTTATGACCAAAAGGAGCTTCGTCCTTTAACATCAATTTCCCTTGGTGGTTAAGAATTTTAATTTCCCCTATTTTGGTTGGAGATGTTAACATTCTTCTGAAACAAATTCTATCCATGCTCACATTTGTTCCTTATCTTCAAAAAACCATTAAACTGTTATTCGGTAACATTATAATAGGGTCAACTATATCTAACCTTCTAAATTGTATGCATTTTTTTTTTCTGATAAATGTTTTAAATTGATTCCAGTTTGTGCAAACATTAGAAATGATTTTACTCACTTTAGGAGGGAAAAAAGTATTTGTCATACTATTTTAGTAAAATGTTAAAATATTTACTTTTTGGTTAAAACAAAAACTACCAGGTGACATGGGCTGCACAAACTTTTGTATTGAAATCCGGTCTGGTGGGTTCTGAATTATATAATAGCAGGGAACCTCGAGATACTATTAGTCTTTTAAAAGTAAAATTTGGGCAAGAGTTTGAAAAGGAATTAGATCTGAAGGCTTAAACTTGCACCGATGAACAGAGCTAATTTGCTACTGGAATATTATTCTTCAAATCTAATGAAAGGAAAGGTAGAAGACCTTATATAGACTCTTAAAGACGAGTCCTAATTTGAAAAAGAATGGATTGTCCTCTTGAGAAACCTAGGCCTTTATGTCTAAAACTAGTCATAGTTGAGAAAGGACAACTCAAAAACATGATTTGCCTTCTGTTAATACCTAATAACCTAGTGAAACCTTTGATGAAAATGTTATAGAATTGCCAAAGTACCCTTGACATGATAGTTTAAATAACAAGAAGTTTTGGAATATAATTTTGGAAGATATAATATAGTTTTGGAGATATGTTTAAATCACTTTCAAGATAGCCAAGAATTGTGTAGTGAGCTATGGAGGAGTGTGTATCTGGAACTCACGAAGAAGATAAATGTGAGATGTGCGATGATTAGAAGTCCTTGATGGATACTGTTCATCGTTGGAAAGCTTTATATTTGTAATGTTGTCTATACTTTTAAATTTTAATGAATGTTTTTCAATTATTTTTGTTCTGTATAGAAAATGACAAGGGATTACCTAAAATGTCGTGAAAGAAAAATATTGGATGAAAAAATGGACTATGTTTTAAATGCCAATTAATATAATGTCATGTGACATTATGTACAATATATAAACATTTATGTTCATTGATAAGTGTGTTTTTGCACACTTATTTAATACATAAACAAGTTAATTATTTATTTATTTGAGCGATTTCTATTCACAATTGGCTAATGTTGGCTTTTGTAGACAAAAATCACCAAAATTGATTGAAAGCATACAAAAATGTGAAGTTGGGGACCAAAATGAACAAGGTCAAAAATTGGAGTATTTGGAGTGCAATTTGTGGAGGGAAATATTGAAAGAAAAGTCAAAATTCGAGGATCAAAATGTACAAAATCATAGTTGAGGGGACCAAGTGCGCAAATATTGGAGGACTTGGAGTGAAATTTGGCAGAAAATCCCATTTTCAACAAGAAAATAGAGACAGTGACGTCGCAACGCCGCTGTTCCGGCGTTGCGACGTCGCTTTTTTTAAAAAATGATTTTAGGGACCTTTTTGCTCACTTGTCAAAATTCCAGGGACCAAAGCTGCAAATTTGCTAGGATTTAATATAAAAATCAGCCTATTGACTTTTCAAATGGGAGTTTTTCATTGGGGAAATGAGTTGGAATGGCCACCACTCAACAAGTTTTTGTTTAAATGGCCTTTTACCAAATTCTTTAAAAGGAAAAAAGAATTAATTATATAAAAATCTCAAATGTCTATTTTACCCTCCCTTGTATAACCAAATAAATGAGGAAAATGAA
>CAIGRF010016881.1:12033-24023 GCA_903798235.1 Fraxinus ornus
TCTGATGTACATGATGAAATAAAATTGTACCAGTCAGCACGATGGATTTCTCCTCCTGAGGCAATGTGGCGTATATATGCATTTCTTCTATATGATATGACTCCATCTGTAATCTCACTTCAATTACACTTGCCAAATGCCCATTCCATAACATATAGAGATGGTGATGATGTAAATAGAATTTTGGACGCAGACTATTATAAAAAAACAATGTTGACCGAATATTTTCGTATGAACATAACTTATCCATTTGCTAAAACAATCTTGTATAGAGACTTTCCAGAGTACTATGTGTGGGACAAACAGGCAAAAATTTGGTCTTCTAGGAAAAACAATTTACGAGTCATTGGAAGAATTGTCCATGTCGCTATCACTGAAGGAGAACGTTATTATCTAAGAAAGTTGCTTAATCATGTAAAAGGAACAGGATCATATGATGATTTAAAGGTAGTAAATGGTACAAGGGTTGCAACTTTTCGAGATGCTGCATTTTTACATGGTTTTCTCAACGAAGACACTGATTGTCATTTGTGCATGGAAGAGGCATCCCACTATCAAATGCCATTCGCACTACGACAACTGTTTGGAACTATTCTTGCTCTTTGTGATCCCCATGATCCAAAAAAGCTATGGATTTTGTTCAAAGAACATATGCTTGAAGATATATTGACCTCACAGATGGAGATGAAACATGCTGAAGTTAAAGCATTACATGATATAGATAATCTTTTACAGTCTTATGGAAAAACAATTGCTGAATTCTCGCTTCTTGACACAAATTTATGTTCTGAACATGTGAATGATATTCCCAAAGTTATTTCAGATGAATTAAATGTTCCTATATGTGAAGCAGACCTATCAAATGAACATATGCTTAATACAGAACAAAGATATGCATACGAAGAAATTATGAAATTTACATTAGCAAAACAAAATGCTGCCTTCTTCATTGATGGTCCGGGTGGAACTGGTAAAACATTTTTATACAAAACTCTTCTTGCAAGCGTCAGATCAAAAGGATTAATAGGGCTTGCAACAGCGTCATCTGGGGTTGCTGCTGCATTACTACCACGAGGTCGAACTTCTCATTCTCGGTTCAAGATTCCTATTTCTGTAAACAATGAAACAACATGTGCTATTAGCAAACAGTCATCACTGGCTCATCTTTGTAGAACTTCTGCAATAATTATATGGGATGAAGCTCCAATGGTAAACAAGTCTATTGTTGAGTGTTTGGATAGACTTCTACGTGATGTCTGTGATTCCAACCTGCCATTTGGTGGAAAAGTTGTTGTTTTCGGAGGAGATTTTCGTCAGGTATTACCTATTGTGAAAAAAGGTAGAAAAAAAGATATTCTCAATGCAACTCTCATCAATTCATATTTATGGCCTTTTATCATCAAGTTCAATTTGATCAACAATGTACGTGCTGAATCAGATCAGGTTTTCTCAGATTACTTGTTGAGAATTGGAAATGGAACTGAATTAGCGCACACATGTGGCCTCATAAAACTACCTTCTGAATTGGTGATACCATATGTGAATGAAATTGACTCTGTCTTGCTCTTACTTGATGCAGTATTTCCAGATTTGCACTCTTATATTACAAATACCAATATGATGATGAACAGAGTCATTTTAAGCCCCAAAAATGAAGATGTTGATTTTATTAATGTTATGTTGATAAATAGATTCCCTGGTAAATCTTTTACCTATTACAGTTTTGACGAGCCAATTGATGCAGATGATGTTAGTTTCAATGAAGATTTCTTAAATTCATTTACACCAAGCGGTGTTCCACCACATGAGTTAATCTTGAAGCTTGGCTGTCCAATAATTTTGTTGAGGAATATAAATCCGTCAGAGGGCCTGTGTAATGGAACAAGACTTATATGTAAACATTTTGACAAAAATGTTATTGATGCTGAGATTGCTGTTGGAGAATACAAGGGAAAAAGAGTTTTCTTACCTCGCATACCTTTTATCCCTTCAGAAACTGATGACACGCCTTTCAGATTTAAAAGAACACAGTTTCCCATTCGTATATGCTTTGCAATGAGTATAAACAAAGCTCAAGGACAAACGTTAGATTTCCTTGGTCTATACTTACCCAATCCTGTTTTTTCACATGGTCAGCTATATGTTGCCTAATCAAGAGCCAAAACGAGTCAATCTATAAAGATAGTTTTGAAACCTATAAATCAGAAAAAAGAACATTGCTCATGCACAAAAAATGTTGTATATACAGAGGTTCTGGAGTCTTTAAAGTTCAATTAAACTTCATCCAGGTGCGCTAATATCAATTCTACTATACTGAAAAGTTTCTATTAGGTTCCATGATTTTGCATTTTCTTATAAGTAAATTTATCTACTACTCAATCTGCATTGCCCTTTGTTTTTATTCAGCTTCTTGTAAAACTGCATTGAAATAGCTGAAATGTACTGATCGTTTATTCTATTCATGTACAAACAGTTCCTCTAATACCATCAATTAAGTTTGTTCCATTTTGATATATAGTTTATCTTATTGAAAGTGCTATCTGTATTAAAGTTTGTTTACTCTTTGGCTTGGATTTAGTGATTCATTACCACAGGATACTTTAGCTCCTCTATTGAATCATGTTTTCACAAGGATACTGGTGTATATGACAAGTAAACTACTTTTGCCTAAATTCCTGCTTAATATTTTAACAGGCAGTTAGTGTTTTTCTTGTCTATCATTAATCTTTATATGGAGCGTTTATTTATTAAAGTTCAGAAATCTGACAGGAACTAAATGCAATAAGTAAAGCATACATAAATTTATCAAATTAGTTGAACAGTCTATTCCTTGTGTAAAACCGGAGCCTTGGAAAATACTATTGAAGAGAAGCTAAATTATATCAAAATAGCTTTTATTTGATTTTTGTTTTTTACATGGATTCTATAGTGGTGGTTTTAATGTCTTCAACAAGAATTATTCACGAGTTTTCTCAAGTTTAAACCTTTTTTGTCCTTTAGGTTTGAACTCCTTTCCTTTCTAAAAATTCATGATCATCTCCTCCCCATAATTGCTGGAACAAGGTTTTCCCACTACACATGCTTGTATACAAGAAAATAACATGAAATTTGGACAAAAAGGGCCTTCTGAACTTTGGTAAGTTTCTGGAATGGAATTAAGAATACTTCACAACAATTATTTAGTGTTAAATACTATGTAGTTAAGTTCGGGATCTCTTCTCTCTCTAAATCAATGACGCCATTTTCATTTTTTGTTTATCTCAAATTTCTGAGATTTAAATATTTCTTTAATGTTCTTAATTAGGTTTCTCAGTTTTAACATTATTATGGTTGCTTTTACTACTTAAACATCCAATGTTAAACATGCTCCCTTTTGAATCTTTTGAATACAGACAATATTGCAAATATCTTACCTAAGTCAATATAAACAAAGAAAACTGAACTGTAATAAATTAATATCATATAACAGAAGAACTAACAGAATACAATGAACATTCCAAAAACAGGAAGTCTGCTACTGAAATTTCAGACTGGGTACTTCCCTCTCTGTCTTAAATATGTTCCTTTCCAAGATTTACCAAATACATGCCATTTGATCCTACACACATGATATTCCAGATTGGTACTTTTTTTGCGCTAGTGAGTGTATCTTCGCATAAAAATGTTAATTAGCTAATGAATAAATCCAAGCTTTAGAAGATATATAGTAGGTACTAGAAAACTTCTAGGAAATAATTCAATTGATAAATGATACATTAGAACTTATGATCTGCTATTTTGGATTGGGGAAATAATGTTAAAGGTTAGGAATTCACATCTGTATTTCTTGAAAGTTAATGCTTAATGTTCTGTCAACCACCATTCCATCCTTGTGAAGTATTACTCCATTAGAAAAATAGACTAACAGAAACACAGATTTAATCCATTTCTATAATTTAAATTAACAGATAAAAGAAAAATGAACGAGGAAAAAAAAATTTCTACTTCGCAGATTATTTTTTCCAAGTTATGGTCTGAATGTTGGACAAGAAGCCAATGGAAGTACCTGTGATTCTTTGTTATGACTCTTATTGATAAATGACATAAAACAACCATTCTTTTCTTCTTCACTCAAATTTGAAACCCCAGGCCTTTTTCTCTCGGCTTCTTCTATCAGCAATCTTCTAAATAGCTTATCTTCTGCGTCTTTCAAGAACTCGAATTTTGGAGGAGGTGAAGATATTAATAATTAGTATATGGAAAGGGATACTCATTCCAAATTTAATTTATCAGTATAGTACAAATTTCTTAATCTCCTATTTCATTTGTTGATATTTACTTGAAAACAATCATCTCCTTTTTGCATCACAATTTTCTTGGGACTTCAAAAGTTCGTTCTTCTCAGAGTATTTAAGTTTAACATAACAAGAGAAATTTTTTCTTTTACATTCAAATCACTGAAAATTTCCTTTTTTGCTAGATTTCTTACAGCAAATTGGTCCAGACGAAGGTGCTTGAAATCATTGATAATAGGTAACTTTGTTACAGGAATTTTAAATTTTGGGTATTCATTTTCTATTTATAGTTCGATTTCAGTGCTCTAAAAAACATGCAGCCAAAAACTAACTACACTTTTTTTTAAAATATTTTTCAATGTATTCCACTCTTTTTTACTTCTTTTAGTGAGCTATTCAAGTTGTTAGAAGGTACATGCACCTATGCAAATGAAGCTGGTGGTGTGTATTCAGATGAGGCCACTTGAAATGATTAGGTAATGCTTAAGGTTTCATTCTCTCATTGTTCTTTTTAAGACTCAAATTCAAAATTCTGATTTTTGCTTTTGTTGGGTTGTTTCTTATTCTTGAAATTCCCATACTTCACTATCTAAATCAAGATCATATAACGTCTGCAACAAAAAAGCATTTAACATATAATTAGTCAATTGTTTTTTTTATACAGTTTATATTGCTTGATGTTCTAGGGGCCAGTTTTATATTTATTTCTTTTTGTCTAATAATTTTGTATTACAAGCAACAATGTTATTAGAACCATCAAAAATTGTTGTTACACTATTTTCTAAACGTGTGCCAGAAGATAATATTGTCCTTGACTTTGGTAAGCAAATAGTAATTCCTACCATGATCCACTCCTCATCTTTTGTTTAAATTTCAAGCGGTCTTAGAATAACCATGGTTCACAACATGCCAACTAATTTTTATTATGGGTTACTCCGTTCATATCCTATGAAAGATGAACTTAATAACTCTGTTCATTATGTAGAGGAAATGATCATCAATTTTTAGAAATGAAACAAGTTCAAACCTAAAGGACAAAAAAGGTTTAAACTTGAAAAAACTCGCGAATAATTCTTGTTGAAGACCTTCAATCCACCACTATAGAATCCACGTCAAAAACAAAAATCAAATAAAAGCTATTTCGATATAATTTAGCTTCTCTTCAATAGTATTTTCCAAGGCCCAGGTTTTACATAAGGAATAGACCGTTCAACTAATTTGACAAATTTATGTATGCTTTACTTATTGCATTTAGTTCCTACCAGATTCCTGAACTCTAATAAATACACGCCCCATATAAAGATTAATAATAAACAAGAAAAACACTAACTGCCTGTTAAAATATTAAGCAGAAATTTAGGTAAAAGTAATTTACTTCTCATAAACACCAGCATCTTTGTGAAACCATGATTCAATAGAAGAGCTAAAGTATCTTCTGGTATTTACTATTATATTTGTTATGTATGTTCCTTACAAGACATATTGGAATAAGATTTTATGATAGTATTTTATCAACTATAACATTTAGATTGCATAACATTCCATCTACTCTTTCCTATCCTACTTTATACTCCCTCCTTTGTGTCTCTTTGATGCCATAACATTTCTTGGTTAATTCACTATGTGTCACTGAGAAACTCATAATTGACAAACCTTTACTTTCATTTATGTTTTTCTACTGTGATAAAGTTCATATTGATGTCGTTGAAAGTAAAATGAATAAAATTCTTCTATAGCATCCAAGCAAATGATTATTGGAGTTGATTCAATACTTGCCAACATGGACTTAAATGCCTTCACAGAGCCAAAAGAGGATGAAATGTTTTATCAACCAAGTTTCGAAAAATATCATATAACAAAAGAGCTGACAGAGTACAATGAACATTCAGAAAACGGGAAATCTGCTATTGAGACTACACTCCGGGTACTTCACTCTCTGTCTTAAATATGTTCCTTTTCAAGATTTACCAAATACATGCCATTTAATCCTATACACATAATATTCCAGATTGCTACTTCTTTGAGCTAATGAGTGTATTTTCGCATAAGAATGTTAGTTAACTGATGAATAAATCCAAGCTTTAGAAGATAGAATAGTAGATCCTAAAAAACTTCTAGGAAATAATTCAATTGGTAAATGATGCATAACAACTTATGATCTGCTAATTTGGCTTGGGGAAATGATGTTAAAAGTATAAGAATTCACATCTGTATTTCTTGAAAGTGGATGCTTAATGTTCAATCAACCACCATTTCATGCTTGTTAAATATTACTCCACTTGACTGATGACAAGATCGACTCTGTTAACCACTCCTGCTCTAATTTTTTTCTTTTCTTTCTCTGTTTGCACCACTGGTTTCATATTCCATTATGTTTTGAAAAATATGATGCTTTAGTAATGGATTATTGTTAAAATGTTATTATGCTCTTCCTCTACAATTACATTCCCATTAAAACAACGGAAACAAAAATAAGCGACCCCCTGACATTTTCAGCCCATATTTTTAAGTTAAAATGTCACCATACCACCTTTATTTATCTTTGGAATTGTTCTTCACTGTATTCTTTTTGAAATTCTGTTTGCCTCACGTTCCAGGTTGGTTGGACTGCCTCGCACTTGGTCAGGAAATAAGCTGTTTAGTACCTTCAAAAGTTCCTTCAGATGAATCATTCAATGATTGTATTCTTCCTGGTAAAATATGCTCTTCCAGACAGGTGATTCATCAACAAAGAGTTTTAGGGAGGAAGGTAAGTGCAGAATTATGCACTCCAACATCTACAAATTTTTATTTATGTCAATATTTCTCGGCAAACGATAATTAGCACATAATTTTGTTTATGATTTGGATTGGCTTTAGTGATTCCTTACCACAGAACATTTTAGTTTCTTCATTGTAAGTCTTATTGATAATTTTCCCATTTCTTAACAGGTACCTTATACTACTGGCCAGTCATTCACCTCACCAGATTTCACAATTACAAGTCTCAGTTCTTCAGAAGCAGTTGTTGAGATTTAATCACTAGGTCTCCTCTGTTTATGTTCTGTGCTTAAATCGAATCAAGCTTTTGATATAATTTGCCTCATTATGAGGTCAAAAATTGTACAAATAATACTTAAATTTCATTGCCATAAGTTAATTTAATTTATACATGAAAAATTAAGTGTACAAATTAAATATAGTTAGATGCTCTGGTTAGCACTCAAGTCCTCAATTTTCAGTTTCAATATTGATTACATTATTCTATCTCTGAGTAGTGAGAGCTCCAAATAATCCTGAACGAAATCTTGCATCCTGTTAAACTAATAATTATGCTCATCTGTAAATCCTTATATGCATAAATGAATCGTGTCAAGTCGTCAATCAACCATCTTTGATGAATTACACAAACAATCATAGTCCAGACCCACATAACTAAAAAACTCATAGTCGTAGCCCATGTGATTAAAAAGGACTGTATTGGGTCTCAGGCACAATGATCTCAAAACAAAGCTATTTTGCTTTTCAACGGCCTGATTAACACCTCCATCTTAAATATTGTATACGAATTAAACTTGGAGTTCAATCTCACATAAGCAAAACCACCAACTTGAGAACCAGGTTTGGCAACAACATAAAATTTGTTATTAGTCACTTGAAAAATCTTCACATGTGGACTAATAAAGAAGTCTGCTACAATTTCGCCCTTCAGTTTTAGAAGAAGTATGAGTAACATAATACGAAACTTTTTGCTACTCCATATAAAAAATATACAAATCTTATTTTTTTAGTTATAACCTAAATCCACTAATGAGCTTAAAATCGTGTGCCAAACAAAGTACAAAGAAATACTTTTTAAATTCTACAAATATCAACTACACAGTACCTAAAGAAGCAAAAAACAATAAAAAATACTATATTATATTTAACAACATGAGTCAATTTAACACTCAACCTCAACTTTTGCCACAGGCTTTTGTCAGGCTATAATTATTAGTACTTCCTCACCACAAAAACTAACTACACACGACTCTAAAAAATCACTTCAAGATTTTCACTACACTATAAAAAAAAAGATTTTTCTTCATCCTACTATAAAATCATCTACAAACATCTCATATAAACATCAGCAATAGATAAGAACAAATTTTACAACGAGTTCTAACTTTTATTAAAATTGACCGTTTCACACGCCATTAAAAATAAAAAAAAAAAACTCAATCATGAACAATTTAATATAATATTCAAAATACAATATTTCGACTTCGTTTAACCCAAATATCACTATTCATAACCTATTCATATCTTTTATTTTTCTTCTTTAAATACTAATCCAATTATGCCCGTTCATAACTTATTCCACAAGTACTAAATTTTGCTACAATTAACCATTTCACACACCATTGGAAATGGAAAAAACTAAGTCGTGAACACTTTGATATAACATTAAAAATACAATATTTCGATCTCATTTAATATCCCAATAATAATTTCAAATTTTTCATAACTTATTCACAACCCTTTTTTTTTTTAATCATTTTTATATTTTTAAACGTCTTTCTTCGACGAGCACTCCCTTTTGCCGCAGTTAACCGTTTTACACGCCGTTAGAGATTCAGGAAACTAGATCGTAAGCACTTCAGTATAATATTAAATACGCAATATTTCGACCTCATTTGATATCCCATAATTACCACGACACTTAAAACAAAAATAAAAAAACTCATTTATATATTTTAAAATATCTCATTTCGACAAGTACTAACTTTCCCATGTACAAAATTAAATCAAGCAAATACTTCCAAATTACATTTTTATCGAAATCTTTTTTCGTGTCTATCTATGAGCAGACCGACATAAAGATTTGGAACAAATCAATTCTCAAACTTACAAATTCCAAAAACTAAACACAAATGTAAACTAAACCCTTGCCTACTTTCTCAACCCAAAAACCTCATCTTCTTCTTCTACAAAATTCCTGCAACACCAGAAGCTTTTTTATACAACCTCATGGACATTAAATACAGTTTAATCCCAGATATCTCACAAGGCAACACAAAATGGGCATGCAAAGTGGTTGTAGTTGAAAAAATGAGCCCGCGAGCAGCTCAACGAGGACCAAGCCGATATCAACATGTTTGGTTAATGGATGAACAGGTATTACAAAAACACCACTTTTAGTTCACCCGCCAAATCCACACACATGCTATTCATGGACTTATATCATCTTCTTAAGTTTCCTAACCGATATCAACATGTTTGGTTAATGGATGAACAGGTATTACAAAAACAGCATTTTTTGTTCACCCGCCATATCCACACACATGCTATTCATTGACTTATATCATCTTCTTAAGTTTCCTATCATCTTAATTTTATATATATAAACACGTTGCAGGCAAACAAAATTCAGGCTACAATATTCGACGATATAAATATCAGAGCACTGCAGCCAACTCTCATTCCACTTAAAACGTATTCAGTATCAAAGGCACAGGTCAGACAATCATCCGAACGAATGAAATCCAGTATAGGAGCCACACAATGGATATTAAGCGGTTCTTCACGCATCGAAGAAATAGAAGAAGACTACAGTTCCTTGGCAGAAGCTCAGTATGAATTTACACCATTCCATGAGTTACATGCACACATAGGTTCTGCCAAAGAATTAGGTATGTAAAAATTCAATTTCAAATCTCCTGTCGAAAATTCGCACGACTGTGTCTGGAGAAATAAAAAATAGCTTCTATATTAAGGGAAAAAAAACTGAGATCTTTGAAAAAAATTTGACAGAAATAACCGTTGTTTATTGTTGGGCAACCGTGCTAAAGAATTTGTTATTTGGGAGTAAAATTTTTTCTATTTCCAGTGGTCTTCACTTTTTTTTTTTTGCCTATTCTATTAATATTAACATTAGTTTGAAGGATATATGTTTTTCCCAGGTTGATAGTGTAAGATCAGAAAATAATGTAGATTACTAACCTTAAAAAACGAGTTTATGTTGCAATGGTAATAAAAAAAACCGATATGCCAAGCATTTATGTAGAAAATCTATGATTTAATTAGGAACTGGTCCATGGAACGTTTGGATTATTAGATTTTAAACTCAGAAATATAACATCATTTTACATGTTACTTGTTCAAATATCCTAATAGAGGAATGATACTGGACATGATTTTAGATTTTGCTATCATTCTTCCATATTAGTTAACAATATCATTGGCATGTTTTAGTCCATTGTACCTTCCCTGTTTATGCTATGAATGGTTCACCTAAAATACCATGATTCTCAGGATTAGAATTAAAAAAACTAAAAGATTGACTACTATTATTTGCAGTTCAAATAATCTACATATAGTTCTAACCAACATTCTCCTTTTCTTTACAAAAATTCCCCTCCGTCTGCTACAGCTTAGAATAAACATTTTAGCATATAAATTTTGAATCAAATTTTGTTACAACGAACTGTTTTGCATGTCGACACAGTTATCAAGAAAATTTTAAAGCATTTTATTTCACCTAGCAAAACTACTACATGAAAATTTTACAGCATTTTATTTCACCTAACAAAAATACTATGCCTATTAAATAATACTCTGTCAACTTCAAGGAGTCTTCCTTTACCTCTATTCGTTTTCTCATCGTATACATTATTCTGCCTCGTGAAAGAATCATAGGCTAAAGAAAATATAAAACTTTAGTAGGATTATTATATTTGTAAAATAAATGAATAAAACTGTACAAACGAAACAAATATTTAAAATGTCTAAAAATAAGTCTTCTATAACACCTTCACACTTGATTTGTTCTACTTTTTCTTTAGTTGTAAGTTCTTGTCTAAATGATGAAATTATTCTTTCTTAATGCATAACATTTTATTTTTTAATAAACTAGGATTTCTTACAAAAAAAAATTTATTTCATGTAGGAGTTTTTGGAGTTGTCGTTGATGTTGGCCCAATCAGAGAAGTTCACAATAGCTGGAGCACGAGCAGCAAGGCTCTCAATGTCGTTCTTTTAGATGAAAGTTATGTACTTAATTTTCCATGTTTACTGTACTTCACAAACCCATTTTAATGGCCAATCCCTTCATTATTTATTTCCCTTAACATCTTTTGATGACATTCTATTGCAGTCTACAAGCAATTACACTCACTTTATGGGACATCCTAGCCGAAAATGAGGGCTCACAACTAGCTGATCTTCTGATGAAAAGAACAATTCTCATTGCAAACCACTTAAAAGTTACGACCTATAACGGTAATGAATAAAAACTCATATTTACTCATGCCATTTCTTTAATCCTGTTATCCATATCTCCCAAAAATATCTTACTTTGTATTTTTTTTTTAATATTGCAGGCATCTCTTTATCAACCAAAACAGGTTCATCGCTGATGATAAATCCAACATTCCAAAAACTACGCCATTTTACCGAATGGTATGACATATTTTATCCGACTAAAAATAAAATACTTGCCGTCCAATTTTATATCAATTCTAAAATAATTATGCCAATGTAGAATTTTTATACTCAATACAAATATTTCTTTCCGTTCTTTTACAGGGTGCAGTCATGTACTGAAATGCTTTTGCAAACCATCGCCTCAAAGGATTATATATTAATTAACTCAACAAACGCTTCTTGTACTCCACAAAACAAGTTGCTTCCTATCAAACACATATTGGAACACCTTTCTACAGTGAGTTTACCCACCTCAACCTATCTTATATTTTT
>CAIGRF010016901.1:30022-46373 GCA_903798235.1 Fraxinus ornus
GCATTATTGGCCAGTCTAACCAGAAAAATGGGAAATGTGCCCGAAAACGAGCATGGTTAAGGTGTTTATAAATAATTCAAAATTATTAAATTATAGAATATGCAAAATGAGTGGTGAATGAGTTGGTAGTACTAGTGAATCTCTCGAAATGTATAGATAAAAAGTGTACGCATATGCATGTATAACTCATTATGTTTACCTCCGATTGACGTTTTGATATGTGAGTCGAATCCTAAGCGGAGTTTGAAGACATTGAAGGAAACGTTTTTAGCTCAATTATGGTTGAAGATTTGACAAAAACCCAAATTACATAACCATTAATATAAAAAGCAAACAGAAACCTGCTCCTATACGTGTGTATAACATGTAATTTAGAACAAAGTTTAAGCAATGGTATTCATATTGAGTGAGAGCAGCCCCCAATAAGAAGAGTAAATAAATGACAAATTTATTAATTTGATTTATATAAAAAAAAATGTAAAATTTTATATAAAATAAGAGTAAATGAAGTTGTACATATAAAATTTTTGGGATTAAAGTAATAAATGTGGTATAGTCTATATGCAACATTATTAAATACTGCAAATTCAGGTTGCTCGATTATTTTTAGTTCTAAACATAAATAATTACATCGCATGAGAGCGCAACTCAAACAAGTCTCATCAACCATGACCTACCAAAATAATTCCTTCACCACTAGTTCTATTGCCTTCTCTGTCAATATCGTCTCGCCACCACCTCATCCGGCTTTTATATTCCGCCCACACTGTCCCATCCCTTAGTCCCGACCTATATTCTTCTTCTCCATTTCCTCCTCCGTCTCCATAAATGTTGCTTTTTGAGGTCCTTCTCAAACTAACCAACACAAACGATCCCTTTTCTTATCCATTTCCTCCTCCGTCTCCAATTTCACACTTTTCTTGTTGGATATGATTTGTTAAAGACTATTGATAGATCATGTCCACGTTCTTTAACTACAATCAAATCCATTTGGTGAAACCATTTCAAACTTCTACTGAACGCAATTAATGGTTCTTTATCCCCAACCACATCCCATTCATAGCCTCATCCAGAACTTCTCACGAAATTTGAAATACTTACAATGCAATCTATGTAAAACCTTCACGTCGACGTATCATGCAGTTAAAACACAATCTCTTCAGTCTTACTAAAAGAACCTATAAACCATTACTGAATTCCTTCAATCTGTTAAAAGCAAGGCCAATGAACTTAGGGCCTGTTTGATAGCATTCAGCCCAATGAAGTCATCAACTTGCTCATATCCACATTCCTCCTACTAGTCAACAACAACAATTTTAAACTCATCCCATAATTCTCGTGTATGCGGACCTAATCTTCTATCTTATTTAGCCCCTGTTTGGTAAACATTGAAATTTTCATTCTCATTTTCAATCACATTCTTCAATAAAATAATATTTTCCATCACATCAATAACTTTTCCTACTTTTTCAACCACACATTCTCTATTAATCTACTATTCTGAAATACATTCTTCCAAAATAATGTGGCTCAAACACACCCTTAAGGCGGATTATTCTTTTAACATTACTAGTAAAAACTAAAAACCGATTATTAGAAGGTTCTTTGTTTCTTCAGAAATGTAGGTAAATATAAAAAAGGACCTTCAGAAGCTTTGACGCACAAAATTTAATTTTATCTAGGGAGATTTTTCATATGAAAATTATATTTTCCTTCCAAGGAGAAAAATTCAAAAACAATTAGATAGGTATAGGATTCTTAAATCAATACATGTGTAAAACAGCATAGGTACATATGTAAAACAGCATACCTGTCCAGTAGAAAGATTTCTAGAGCCCGTTTGGTACCGATTAAAATCTAATTAAAATTAAAAATTTAGTCGTTATTGGGTTTCACTCGTTTAATAAAAGTCAACAATAACAGTTAATTTTTCAATTTTAATCCGATTTTAATCTCTCCCAAACAGGCTCCTAATGTCTATATCTCATCTATAAATTGTTGAAGATCGTACAGTTTTCCATTAAACAGGCCTACAAAATTCAAGCCAGCATTTCTTAAAATCATTCAACATTACACAACCTTGGAAACTGCCAACTTGTCACAATAATTATCATTGCCTTGATTCATTCGAAACATGTCTTCTTGTGGTATACGCAACCTCTTTGCTCTGATGCTTTGAATTTCGTCCATACTTCTCCTATTCAGCTTCTCCAACTTAGAACGAAATTCCGATGCAGTAGTAGCTAACTCTATTGAAGGAAAAATCTACTTAAAAGGTTGTGATTTGGCATAAAATAACTGAAGTGTGAACCAATTAAAGAAGTCAGAAAATCTTGCAAATTAGATCCCAGATATTCAATCTATTCTCTAAATCAAGTTCACAGCAGTACGTTAATAGTACAAATTGAAGAATCCAAATTGGTGAACCTAATACAATGTCAAGCGAAATAAACAGGACTAGAATCCACGTCCAGATCAAGAAAACGTAACAAATTTGAATCGTTATGGAAATGAATTCAGTTAACTGGGTTGAATTGATTTTGACCTAGAGGTCCTTCGGCTTGTGAAAGGTAAATAACTGGAAAAAAAAAATAAGAGAGATTAAATTTTTTAACAGTTCTAAAGCAATAGATCTTGTTCCACAAAAAAAGCATTTTTTTTTTATTCAACCCCTGTTTGGTGGCCATTTTTTTTTTTTTTTGGAAAAACATTGGTTTGAATAATGAATTTTTTTGGAGAATGTGTGATTTAAAAACATTAAAAATTTTCGGTTTACATTTAAAATATTTTATTGTCTGATGTATTGTTGAAAGTGAACATGTAGAAAAAATAGTTTTAAAAGAATGGGAGACAAACAAGGGCTTAATGTGCATACAACAAGGCCGTGATCCTGATCAATTTGCATATTGACAATTTATTACATACATAAATTGGGTAGCATAGGAACGAGAATAATAGGAGTAAATTGGAGACCTGTGAGTAGATATGAGAAGAAAAACCAAAGATTACCCCAATTTCATATTCAGATTGATAAATACAGTCCATCGCTTCCATGAAGGAATCATGAACAGTTTGGTGAACTAAGTTCTTTGGACAGTCTAAAAGAATTATATAACTGTTGACCATGTCCCCATGAAGTAACAAGAAGTTAAAGGCTCATTCTAGCAAACTTAAGGCAGGTCGCTAGAATCCTTTTCCACAATTCTTTTGTATACAGAAATCATAATAACCTCTTCCCAAATATTCAAGATCCCTTTTAAAGTAAAACAATAAATTTTTGTTTGGAAGAAATAAAGAAGACTTACAGGTTCATTTCCAATCCCAACATATCAGAAAAGGAATTTTAGTTACCTTGTAACATTTTGGTGGTAACTTGCTTCTCATATAAATTTAATGCTTCTTCAACAGATTCAGCACACTGATTACTTGATAAAGACTGTTTTTCCAATGCAAGAAGTTCTTTGCTAAGGTCGGTAGATTCTTTTCCAACCTGTTTTAGTAATTTAAGCTTCATAAGCAAAACTATAAAAGAAATTTGTTAGTCTGAAGAATCTTATTTACTAAAGTAAGCTTGTCTCGCAAAGAATTCAATTGTGCATCCAACTCAGTATCAGTAAGAGTATCTGTCAAATCATCAGCCAATGATGAGTTCTGGAAAGTCATGTCAAAGGCACTTTGAGATCCAATTTGGTGAGTAAGGGTAGGGCGTAGGGGGTCTGGCTTACAGAAAATGGAAGTACTATATTTTTCTAGCATCAAGATGTTCTTTGAATAGATGACAAACTCATTGTGTCTCTTGTTGACACTCCTAGAAATATAGCCCCTATTTGGGCTCCATTATTCAAATTCTACCACACGTTCTCCCATAAAATAATATTACACGTAAACCAAAAGATTTTCCTTATTTTTTAACCACATATTCTTGAAAAAAGTACTATTCTAAAACACATTTTCTCCCAAAAATTAATTTTAATGGAGCCAAAACAGGGGCATAATATGAGCTACTTTTCCAGTAATCATGTCACTTTTTCAGTGTTGACAATCTTCGAATTTATTAAAAGGCAGTAAGTACCATAAAAAGTGGTATATTGTTTGTAAGATCATTGCAATGAGCTATTTGACTAAGTCGCATATTAATTAAACTGATACAGTCACACTTAAAGAAAAGTAAACTCTAAGATTGCACGACAAAAGAATGCTCAAACTTCAGAATGCTCAAACTTTAGAACCCAAGATAGCCAAAGTAAATCAAATTTGGAATTGATTCGAGAATTAACGAATCAAAACAACCAACGATTCAATAATGAACGTCAACCCTTTTGATGGAAATAACGAAGAATCAAATCCGGAAGATTGAACCCACACGAAGTACTCTTGTCAAGTTCACAATTGTCCAATGAAGAACAAGAAAGTAGAAGCAATAATTGCCTTTCAATTAATCACTTAATAATCTTATTTTCAATAATCAAGAAGAAACTATTTATACTAACCCTAGAATACTTGGTAAAACCGTCCAAAATATTCCCAAAATCATAGAGTTATGGTAAGAATATAATTCTAAACAAATAAGGAAATTCGCGACAAGTCACTCCAGTTTTGCTCTATGCGACCGCATAGGCATACTCCATGCGATCGCATTGAGTCTTCAATTTGGCCCTCCAAGTTACGGTAAATCACCGTGCGACCGCATGTTGATTATCACTTTGCGGTCGCATAGAGATAAATTCCAGCTCCGTCTTCCGCAGCTTGAATCTGGTTGCTCCAATCCTCTTCGGCCCTCGAGTTCCTCATGAAAGTTGTTCCGTTAGCCGTTAAGATTATCATATCATCCACCGTGGCTTGTGCCAACAATCCCATCGCCGCCTTCACATGCTTTGCTCTTGAACGAGTCATTGGTCCACCGTTGACTATCAACGGGTCTTTCCCGGGACTCGACTTTAGCTCGGTCATGCTCACATCATAGGATGCAATGTAAAGTTCAGTTAGTGGATCATGACACTTTGTAAAGTTCAATGACTGTTCAAACAATTAACTCTACATTAGTGTGTACATCGAGGTGTCCATAATGGACACCCGACACCCCCTATTGGAGGGAGTGCCGAAAATGGTACGATTAGGGATTTTGACTATGGAGAAATAAATTAGAGCCCGTTTGATGAAGATTAAAATCGAATTAAAATTGAAAAACTAGCCGTTGTTGACTTTTATTAGACGAGTGAGACTCAATAACGACTATATTTTCAATTTTAATTGAATTTTAATCGGTACCAAACATACTCTTAATATAAATTGTATATTAAAAAAACTTTTAACATTTTTTTAGTTTCTCTAAGAACCAATCAGTTCAACCCTAACCAAAACCAACTTGTTCCCTCGAAATTTTGTTATTTTTCTTTTGACGAGCGAAGTAATTATTTAGCCATTGCTGGTCTTCTTTTAAAACAAGTTTTTTAAGATTCAGTCCTTGTTTGATGCACATTAAAATGGAAACAAATTTTTTAAAATGGAAAAAATGCATTTCTTTTTGCAATATAATGGTGAATATGTGGTTGAAAAAGAAGGAAAAATTATTGATGTGATGGTAAATATTATTTTAATGAAAAATGTGTGGTTAAAAATGAGTGAAAGAATGTGAATGAAAATTATAATGTGGCTCAAACAGAGGCTTATATTCATTTTTAATCACATATTCACGTAATAAAATATTAAATTCAAAAATTTTCCACTTTTTAACAATACATTTTTTAAAAAATGACTTCAAAATATTTTTTTTTTCAAAATAATGACCGTCAAGGGCTTATTTACGCAATATTTTTTTATTTTAAATTTATCAATCGAACTCCGATTGAACTTTTGAGTTTCGATCCCTCGTTCTTTGTCCCTTTAGCTTCTCCAAATTATTACGTGGGCGATTTTGGATGTCTCAACTCACAATTTTTACTTTTGTGACAGTGACATTTTACAATTTGTAATTAATCTGGGATTGTGATCATAAATTGCATATGATTATAATCATGACATGTTTGATTAGATAATGAATTATTAAAATTAATAATTCATTTTTCTTTCTCTTTATTAACTACACATTCTATAATTTAATAATATTACATGTAAATAAAAAATTCATTTTTTCTCGACCACACATTTTTCAAAAAATTACTATTTCCCAAATTCTCAATGGCCAAACAAGGGCTTAATTAGTAATTCACAAAATTTTACCATATGATCACATTTGTGACCGAGTGACAATTTGATTTTTAATTTTTTTTTCACAAATTCCTTAAGTGGATCTTAAAATCTTTGTAGTCATTCATTTTTCCTAAGAAAATTTGGCCTAGTGCCCTGTAAAAATGACTAATTTGATTACTACCCTTCTAATCTAATTATGCACTTGTTTGATCCTCGTTTTTTTAAAATACATTTTTATCTTTTATTTTCAATCATATATTTTTTAATAAAATAATGTTATACGCAGATAAAAACCTTTTTTTAACCACATATTATACATCAAATCACTATTCTAAACTACTAGCTAAAACCCCAAACCTAAGCCCCATAGAAACACTCCTCATCCCTCAACGGAGGTGATTTCCTCTCCGATAGGGGCAGACCCAGCACCTGGCCAGCCCTCGCGATCGCCCGTACTGGGTACGTCGGAAGCTTCAGGACTTGCCGTCCGCCGGGAAGAAGAACTGAAGAATAAGAAGGCCGCTGATTATTTTCTTTTTTCCCCTTTCTTATTTTTTGATTTGTTTGGGCTTTATTTTTTTTAAAAAGCCCCAATTAATGAGCCCAATTAACCGGTTTTACTTGCAATTGAAAGTTGTAAGTCCGTTAGGTTAGCCCACATTCCACGACAAAACCAATTTGACCAAATCTAATTAACCATTTGTCGACAGAGAGGGGGAGAACGAGTGAGTGCCGAGGGCGAAATTGACAGGTGGACGGAGTCACGGTCACGGAGGAGTGGAGGACGGTGGTCGGTGACTCGGTGGACGGTGCGGTAACTGCGGTGGACTGGTGCAATAGCTGCTGGAGGCTAACGAGCTCGTGAGAAACGAGTCACGAGCTCACGAGCCGAGCCAGCTTGTGGCTCGTTTGCTTGGGCGAGAGCTCGTGAGCTCATGAGCTGAGTCGCGGGCCCACTAGCCGAACCGCGAGCCCGCGAGCTTTTTGAATATTATTTATTTATTTTTTACGTTTTTTTTCCTTCAATTTTTCACGAGCCCACTAGCTCGGCTCGTGGGCCTTACCCACTAGCCGCTCGCAAGCTCGACAAGTTGAGTAAGCTCAGCTCGTCGAGCTCACTTGCGGCTTGAGCCCCAGCGGCTCGCGGCTCGTGTTTTCACGAGCCGACAAGCCGTTCGGCCCGTTTGACATCTCTAGGTATCTAGATTAAGAACCGATGAGTTTGATTTGGTTCTCGATTCTAGAGATGGCTCGCTTACGAAAAGTGGAAATGGAAGCAGATCAATTTCGGGTGAATGGGAACCGAAGAACCTAATATCCTTAATTTTTTTTATATTAAATAAGTCAAATTATTTTAATTTTTTAAATAAATTTGCCAATTAATTAATTGAATCCAAAAATATCATTTTTTTTTTTTGTATTTCACTTACCAACTAATTAAATAGCCCAGACTCAAAAGATGATTTTCCTACTTCTAATTTTCAGCTCAAGCCCAACTTAATCAAATTGATCTAATTTTTTTTTTTTTTTTCAAATCTCTCATTCGTTCCATATTTGCCATTTTGGAGAAATCAAATTAGAAGCTTGATTGCACCTCTTTTCATTATTGTGAGCTCGCTAACTTCATCTTTATGTGATTTTAACAGTTAAATTTACGAAGAATTCAACAACGAGAAATGCAAAATTTATAACAGGATTGGACTACATTATTTTGTTAGAGTTAAAATTGAATACGTCGTTAATTGAATTAATGTAGTGTTGTTGTAAATATTAAAAAAATAATTATTGTACGAAACTCGGGAATCGAATTGAACCGAACCAAACCAAACAAAACCGAATCCATTCCATAACTGAATTTGGACCCCGTTGAATATTCCGTTTACTAAATACCCAAAAATTTGAGTTCGATTTGTTTTTCTTTAAAACAGAACCGAACCATATTCAGCCATAATCCTATTATTTACAATTCTATTCCAACACTGCAGCCTAATAAATTTTGGCTTTTCTATTATGGCATAATTCATCATATTTCCACTTGACTTGGACAATGAATCTCTCTATTATGCATATTTTGGTGAGGATTTTGAGGGTTGGCGATGGTAACAAATTTCCTATTACTTATACTGGTTCAGCATCCCTTCCACCTTCCTCCATTTCCTCAAGCTAACCGATAAGCTTTGTGTTCCTTCTATGCTTCAAAATTTGATTTCCATATCTAAATTCTGTGTTCGACATAATCTAATTGTTTAATCTTATGTTTCTACTTTTCAGGTGAGGGATCATCAAAAACGATGTTTATGAAGGGACTAGATCATCCGCCAGCGGCGAATGCTGACCGACAGCCACTGCCGGCCACCTTATCACGGTTTAGTGTTTTTTCTTGCTTTTTAGGCTGTGACTGGCAGCCGTTGCTAGGGTGTGTGGGTGTGTTGCTTCAACGCCGTGGGTGTGGTGGATTGGCTGTTGTTGTTTGTTGTTGGTGGATCTGTGGGGTGGCGGATTGGTGGTTGGCTGTTTATGTTTGCTATTGTTCGTGGCAGATCTATTGTTAGTGGTTGGCTGTTGGTGGTGGCGACGGATATGTTGTTGTTGGGGTTCAATTTTTGTCTTGTTGTATGTTCTGTGGCTGGTTAATTTGTGTTGGTCTATCTGTGACCTGTGACCAAATATTGGTAGTAGCGACGGTAGTCTGTGACCAAATGTTTGGTAATCTGTGACCAAATGTTTGGAAATATCTGTGACCAATTACTCAATTGTGACATAAAAATTTAATAATACGTGACTCAAAAATAATCTGTGACCAACTAATTTAAAAATCTATGACGTACAAATTTATTGATCTATGACCTCGAAATAACCTGTGATAAAAAAATTTGACGATATGTGACCAGTAAATAAATCTGTAACTTATAATTATGAATATGTTACCATTAATCACAAACTGTGATTTTATTGTCTTTATTTAATAAATATTTTTAATTAATTAAATTGATACCTGATTTTTGAATTTTTATACTATTTATCTTACTTTTGAATTGAGGTAAAGAATACACCTTACATATGATCTTTTCCTATGTTGTAATTTTAAGTAGGTGGGCCAGACATATCATCCTTTGGAGTCAATATTTTCATTTTTTAGTCCCCTAATGAAGTGCTAGTTTCTAGTAGTAGGCCAAGTTCCTCATTATAATGCATGCAAATGCTCCAAAAATCGTACATTACCTTTTTATGAGTCGTCAATATCAAGTTCTAGACCTCTTGAGGTTATTTTTTCTGATGTATGGACATCTCAAATTCCTTCGACGAACATAATAAATACTATGTTCTTTTCATAGACCATTGTATTCATTATATCGGGTTTTTATCTTTTGAAGTGCTAATATGATGTTTCTACCATTTTTCCAGTTTTTAAATCACTGATTTAAAATTATTTTACCACATCCTTCAAAACCCTTTACAGTGAAATTGGGATGAGTATATTTTATTGCACTCTTACCTGTCTAGTCATGGTATTACTCATATTACTATTTTGCTTCACATACCTCAACATAATCTATTTGCTGAACGACGCCACCGTCATAATGTAGAAACTAATCTAGCCCATTTTGGACATACCTTCTCCACAACACGAGTCTATCTCATCAATCTAATGGCCACTCCAGTAATGTTCATCCATTCTCAATTTTGAAAAACTATTTGGCAGACAACCAAATTATTCCGAACTTTCTATATATGACTCTGCCCATATACCAACAATAAAATTGAAAATACATCCCGTTCACGTACCTTCCTTGGTTACTCCTTAGAGTTTTTGTTTGTGCTTTGATATTGAGTCTAAGCTCATCTTTGCTTCGAGTCATGTTGAGTTTGATTAGTCTATTTTCACTTTTTTACAGGTCAATTCAATACTAATGAGGAGTGTCAATTTTGTTCGCCGACTCGGACCACCTGTGGCTCGGCCTGGGAAAAGCCGAGCTGGCCCGGCTCACAGCTCTTGTTGAGCCTGGGCCAGCCCGTATGGCTCAACTAGCAACACGGGCCGGCTCATGTCACGGGCTATTTTTGGTTCGTGATGAGCCGAACCTAAAAAAAAAATTAAAAAATAAAACCTATTTACAGGCAGCTACAAGCTGCCTGTTATTGTAGGCATCTGTCTGATATTTAAAAAAAAAAAAGAGAGAGAGAGAAAAATTCTTGAGTCAGCTCTGCTCGATCCAAGTCGAAAGCTCAAGTCGAACCTAAATTTTTGGCCGAACAAAAGTTCAGCTCGACTCGGGCCAAAAAAAGACCGAACCATTTTTTACTCAAGCCGAGCCCGAGTCTCAAGTTTATGCTCAGCTCGTTAACATCCCCACTAGTGAGTGGGATAGCTCTTTAGGTGAATCTCTCTGCTTCCACCAGTTATACATTCTATTCTATTCATCAAAACTTTGAGCCTCTCCTGTAGTAGATACCGACACTCGGGACAGTCCCTCATCGCGAAATCAAATTTCAGAGCCAAATTCTTTTCAAAAACCATTTTTACTGTAAAGCCATGTCTAGGGAGCTCAATACTCTGTTAAGGAATGACACTAGGCAGCTAATCCCTCACCTCCATTCCCAATATTTAGTTGGTTCCAAAGTTAGTATCCATACCATGTACCTCCGAACATTAAAAAATACGGATTGATCATGATTTCTCTTTATGCAAAGATAACTTCTTTTGTTCATTGATGTAGAAAGAATTGCTTCAATGTTTGGACAAAGAACTGCTTCAATGTTTTCTCTAAGGTCTTTCATAGCTATCATATAAGCTTTAGCCTTCTGCTTTTATTTTTTTCCCTTTTGATACCCCTAGCAAGGCCAAGGCCAATATAATATATATCACGGAAATGAGGTATTAAATCCTAAAAAACTGTTCAGTATTAGTTACAATTTTAACTGTAAAAATTCATTGGATAACATGATGCACATCACAATTCATCATGTATGGCTTTGGGAATAGTTTATGAGATATATTTTACATCTCAAAGTACTAAATTCGCCAGTTTTTCTGTCCGCAAGTAGCAATTTGCAATAATATCATGTCCATTTTCCATATGTGGATAAATGTTGATCAACCAATACATGGTTCCTTCGAAAGTTCAGTAAACCAAACTAATTAATCCCAGAATCTGAAGACTTCAACTTAAAGTTCAGAACTTCAAATCCAGTAACAATAGAAGTTGACCCTTGACAGTGTACCTCCCTTTGCTTATCTTTCCCAATTTTCTTCATTCTTATAGGTGCTGCAATGAAAAAGAAAAACGATGTAACGTAGAAGAAAAAAACTCATGTTGTTCTATTGTAGACTAAAAGTGATCAAATAATTCCAACACAGGTGAAAGAATTTCCTAGGAAAATAAAAACATTATTTATAATATAGTAGAGTTCATGTATCATCTTGAAGAGGATCCCTCACTCCTTTTTATAGATCTTCAAGTGTTGTATCTTCTTCTAGGATATCTATGTCAGGCTCCTTAAAGATTGATGACTATAAAAGATTATTGTTATTTTTAGATAGTTGATATATTTTACTATTTATTAATTCCATTAAAAGGAACATCAAAGTCTCCGAAGTCTTTGGGTGGAGCTTATTTCTATATGGACTAACAAATCTACATAGACTCAAAAGCCACCGTAAATACTGGAATGACTAAAATATCTTTTGTATTTTTTTTTTTTGCAAAACATGATATTTTATTGAATTTACATTCCACCATACCAAGATGTCAAAATCATTTGATCTAGGCAATACAGGCTCATTCAAGAAAATATTAAAACTTTGTACCATCAATACTAATGGTATTAGAAACAAATAAATCAAATCGTGACAACCGAACTTTTTTGCTTACATTAGTCGATATCTCAATTGGGCTTGAAGATTGAGTCACATTCACACTCATTTAGTAGCTCGTGACAAAATTTTCTAACCTTTTTCAATCTCAAGATCCGAATCCTTATTTCCATAAATCATTGAAATAATATTCAACTAATTTCAGTTTGAATCTCGGATCCAACACACTAGCTACGGCTAAAATTTCATGAATCTTGCTCCAATATTTTTTAAACTATTCAATCATACTTGAAGCCGTCATTTGATTTCATCAAAAGGAAATGCTATCTAATCGTACATTGACAACTTTATCTCACAAATATTTAAAAATAAAGATTGCATGTTGGGTACTAAGTCCCAAAAAATAGTTCTGTTTTACCTATTTTTGCAATCAAGTGCTAACTTTTTGGAATAGGAGATTCCAATTGACGTACAAAACTCCCCAATTTTTCTACACTTTTTTGGGTTGCTTTACAATATGCAATCCTATCATTGATTTTCTCAACACTTGAGTTAATGATCCCTAAACCATCTTTAACTATCTAGTTCAATATATGCACACAACTCATGTGGAAAAATTCACCATTTAGCAAAAGTGAACTATCGAAAAGCTTATCTAAAAGACATCATTTGTTGTACAATTATCGACAGTCAAAGTAGACAACGATATTCAAATCCAATAAGCAATCCATCAACGATATACTCAATGCCTCACACGTGTGCAAACATGGCCCATATATGAACCTATAGTTAAAATGAAACAACATAATTATAACAAATTAAGTTTAAATAGTACAACAATAAGCTAAATTAATTTCTAAAAGATCATAGTACCTCATAGTTTGACTTTGATTTTTTTAAGAATCATCTATAAAATGCACGGTGAAGGACATAAATCAATTCTTCTGATTAAACTCCACATATATATCTATAGTGATTTTTATTGTTTCTCGCCAACAAGCTCGTTACTTTCAATTTATCGTAATCATAATATCATTCTTTATTGAGTTATGAGAAACAATCTTAAATAATGATTGCATAGCATTCACCAATCTTCTAAATTCAATGTATTCAACCATTGAAAGAGGATCCACTCATGCAAAACTATCATATTTCCAAGTTGTCTCCGAGCATTCTCTTGATTAAAAGAGCAAGTACCCGTTGAAACTTTTCCTCTAGCTTCCTTTAATGGATTCAATATTGTGTGCCTAATGTCTTTTTGTTTTCGATGAGGACATATTTGCGTATGTTTATGCAAATATTTTGTCCAATTCTTGCTGTTTCCTCAAATTTTTTTGACATTAGTTAGAACTTGCCTTGTCTTCCCCCATCAATTTGTCTCTTTTTTTTTTTTTTTTTTTAAAAAAGTGGTTCCACATTATCGAAGTCAATTTCCTTGTCCTAGTTCATCCACTATCCTTCTCATTGCACGAGGCTATTGGATATTGTTTTATGTTTACTTGACTAGGTAAGTCTTCAGGGATAGGACTATCACTAGATCTTAGTGCAGTACTTCCAATGCTCGGTAGTGGTGTACAATGCCGTAATCCAGACATTTGAAATGAAACACGAATTGCACATTCAATGTCATGGACAAATAGGTAATGTACTGTGCCTAAGCAAGACTTAATAAAATGTAATGTACAGGCATGGCATGGTGTTGCCTGCCTTTGGCACGGTTGAGGTCCGCCGTTCACGTATTCATCTTGCAAGGACCATTACAAAAATTTAAGGTTTATTACTTGTAGGACATATTATTTCATAGTATTTGATAGTATAATAAACAAATTTTATCTTGTCTTTTTATTTTTCTTAAAGTTCGTAGTATTGTTTAACAAATTTCTCATCGTCCTCATGACTTATTTTTGTCTCAACACCATTATCTACTTGATCTCCTTTGCTGGACTAATATGCTTCAGTTCGAATTGTACATACACCAATGTTTACTATTACCTCGCTTTTCTTGAATGATGGTACTTCTCTACATGGTGCAATTGTATATCGCCAAATATCGTCAAATACTTGGCAGTTTGCAGTATCTCTGCTTACAAGACCCAACATTGCTTATTCTCTTAACAAGCTTTCTCAGATCATGTTCCATTAAATGCTAACGGTACTACCTTTATAGTACTCTTCATTATGGTCTTCATACTGCCTCAGATTCTGATTGGATTGGGAATGCTGATGATCGCATGTCCACAGTGCTTATATTGTATTTCTTGGTCATAACTTCATTTCTTGATTGTCTAGAAAGCAATGAACAGTGGCTCGGTCTTCCAACGAGCCTCAATACAGCGCGTTGCATCAACTGCTTGCGACTTGCGAGGTCCTTTGGACTAAAATACTGCTTCAAGAACTTGGAGACCTACAATTCTACTCCAACTATCTATTATGTTAATGTCAGTACAACTTATCTTTGCTTTAATCCTCTATTTCACTCCAAGATGAAGCATGTTGAGGTTGATGTCCTTTTTTCCGGGACATTAATTGTTCCATTAGGAGTAATTCGTGTCTTGCATGTTCCTCTTGCTCATCAAGTGATAGATTCACTGTTAAACCTATCTCTACGTCTCAATTTAGCCATTACAGTCCAGGTGACACTTATCTTGATGGGCATGTTAGAGATAAAGTAACAATTTCTAATCACAGTCGTATCATACACTACTCTTGCAACATTATAAAATATTCTGAGCAAATTTAGGTTACTCGATTATATTTGGCTTTAAGTGTAAATCTTTACAAAGTCATAACATGTAATTAAATGGAGAGTAAATTAATGACATGTGTAATAATTTGATTGAATAAAAATTTCAGTACTCAAAACAGTGCAATTTATATATTAATATTAATTAAAATAAGAGTAAATGAAGTTGAATAATATAAAAATCCGGGGTAAAATAATTACTGTATATTCATAATGCATAATTAATTGGGGAGTAAATCAATGGGAAATTTAATAATTTTATTGTTATAAACATATCAGTACTCAAAACAGTGTAATTTAATAATTAGAAAAATAGTAAATGAAGTTGAATAATATAATAGTTTCAGCGTAAAATATTTAATTTTTAACATTTATGGTATAGCCATAATATACAATTAAATGGAGAGTAAAGCAATGAAAAAATTACTAGTTTGATTGATATAAAATTTTCTCTACTCAAGACAATGCAAATTAATAATTCATATAAGATTGAATGAAGTTTACAATATAAAAAATTTAGGCTAAATAAATTCGAGTCCCCTCAAGGCCACTGTGGTGAGTACCGACTGTAAATTTTAGGGCCCCGTGAAATTAATCGATGTGCACGCAAGTTGGTTCGGACATCTACGGTTATAAAAAAAAATTAGGCTAAATTAATTAATTGTTAACAACTATGGCATGGTCATAGTATATAATTAAATGGAGAATAACTAAATGACAAGTTTAATAATTTGATTGATATTAACTATTTCAGCAATAAATTAACAATGTAATTCAATAATTAAATAAGAGTAAATGAAGTTGAATATTATAAAAATTTTGGGGTAAAATAATTGATTGTTAACAATTATGGTATATTCATAGTTTACATAGAAAGTAAATAAAGTTTAATTTTTAGGATATAATAATTAATTGTTAACGAAAAAGAAAAGATCATAATTAAGGGCATTATTGTCAAAAGAAAAAGATATGTGTGGACAATAGCATCAATTAAATGTTTCTCCAACATCGATTCTTCATAGATTGTATTGATAAAAGATTGTAGATAATATATATTTATATCGTAGACATAATATTCTTTTTTAATTATTCGGGGCAGGTGCGGGAAACATAAAGGAAGGCACAATGTTTAGGAAGACTCACATCAAGATTTATTACAATTTTTTACTCCATATTCAATCAAAAGTAGAACACAATGGACAAATTCATTTCTTCATTCACCATTGACATAACAAGGGAAAACCAAATATGCATAAACATGACCCTTTAGGACAATCTCTTGCTAATCCTAACCTTTAATCCATGTCTCATGTAGAGGATGACAGAACAATTGGGGGTTATTATATGACCTTCGACCACCTCGACTTGATAATTATGGATTATAGTAGCGGCAACAGCCTTTATCTCTGTGAAAGCCACTTCTTTCCCGAGGCAAGTCCGCGGACCAGCATTGAATGCCAAGAACTTGTAGGAGGGCTCGTGCTTGATCGTCCCGCGCTCGGAAATCCACCTCTCGGGCTTGAATTCGAGGCAATCCTTTCCCCAAATTGTCTCCATTCTTCCCATTGCATACAAAGAGAACATCACCTTCATTTTTGGATGAA
>CAIGRF010016996.1:0-14119 GCA_903798235.1 Fraxinus ornus
TGATGGTTTCTCAATGAATAAAAAAAAACAACTCCTATTTCTATCATCTCCAGAATTTCTTCTGCCCAAACCTACTTAAACAATCTAAAGGTTTGGCTCCGAAAGTAGACCTTGTTCAAAAGTGGATAGGAGAGGTAGCCAATGGAATTCATCACCTACTCAATAGCAACGATCATCACTTCAATGAATTTTTTAGGTTACAATTAAATCTAAGCTCACTAATTTGATATTAATTGTTGAATTAATATTGTGATGTGATCAAATAGAACTTCGAAATAGAAAATAGGATTTGAGGATTTATGAATATGTGCAAAGAGGCTTTTCTTTTATCAATTTAACCTTTATCTAAATATTCAAAACGGTCGAAAAGGGAAATACGTAGGAACGATAAGTTAGAAGGCATAGTTATTGTTCAACAATTTTAATTAGACTAAGAGTGCATATCATTCTTTTAGTGAAATAGAACAAGATTAAAATTTATTTTGATCGACCAAGTATTGATCAGGTCAAGATTAATTTATTAGAGCTTAATTTAATTGAGTTTAATCAAGTCCTTCCAATGCAATAAAAAAGAACCGGGATAAATTACAAAATTATAATTTATTAAGAATTACCGTGAAAGTAATTAAATTCAATTGGACAAAACGTGCCAACCAAACATTAGCGTATAGTAGATATTTGTCAGTGGCGTGTGCCACGCATGTGGGTTTTTGTATCTTATATGTATATTGAAAGAGATCAATTTGAATCGATAGAAAAAGTTATATTTATGAATATATGTATGTCAGTGTTTTGTATCGTGACCATACACCTACAAATAAATAAATAAAAAGTGTCAAGTTTTTTGCGTTCTTTAATAATACCCTAGAAAACTCGAAGGTTTGAAGGTGGAATAAAGAACAACTTAGAGAGATTTTGCAAATCATGCTACAAGTATAATACCTAATATATCTATGTGATTCATCTTTCAAAAAAATTATTATATTCTACTTAGTACTCAAAATAATCAAATCATATATACGGGATGTCATTTGACCAAATCAAATTAATTTTTGTGGTATTTCCATCCCGGTCCCAACACTTGGCTCCACCTGTGATTTACTTTTGAAAATTTAAACTTGAGGAGCTAATACTCAAAAAGGAAATAGTTAGGGATTGAGTGCAATTGAAGACAAAAGTTGCTCTTATGAACATGCAACTCTTTAAGAAGATGTTTGTCTAAGCCTAGAAAAAGAAAATAAACACTTAATTTAGTGTATATAGACACACATAAAACATATATACACATATTTATGTAGAGCGATTACCAATTTCATAGGCGAGGGTTGATAAACCAGAGCAACCAGGTCCACCGGTGATCCAAAGCAAAAGAGGGTCTTTTTTAGGATTATTTTCAGACTCAATGAAATAGTAGAATAGCTGCACGTCATCATTTTCTCCCACGCCAATGTATCTAGTCCATCATTCAAACAAAAATTCCAAAAATATTTACAAAGAAGAATTTACTTTATGTTTGATAAACAGATTGGACTCAACCCAACTAAACATGAAAAGAAAGTAAATATAATGTCTACGGAAATAAAGAATGACAGAACTGACCCGGTTTCAAGTTTGATGGGAAGAGTACCCGAATAACCTGGAAGAGTCTTGATGATGGACTGTGATGTTCCATTGCTGAAGAGTAGCAGAAGAAGAAGTGCAGGCAACCCTATCCAATTCATTATAATCACACCTATAAATTAATTAAACTGAGGAAAAACATAGTTTAAACTGTTTCTAAATATAATTTATAAGGACTGGAATTCGAAATTGATGGCAGAGTTGCTGAAGAAAGTGGAGAAATTAGACTTCTTCCTTTGACATCTCTGTATATGAACGGACAGAAATAGTTAAATATATATCATTCACCTTAAAGTTAAATAATTATTACAAAGGCCTTTAGAAAAAAAATATTTTATTACAAATCTCAAAGATTATAAGTGCGATAACGTACGACCAAGTCAATAGTTATGGATGGTAAACCTAACTAATAATTCGAATTCAAATAAAAAAATAAAATAGAGTTTTAGTACTACTCAATAGTGTATGTATATTTTGTACATATGTGAATGTACCACGTGATGCGGAACGATTAGAAAACAAAATCATAAATCAATTATAAAAAAAAAAAAAAAGAATTATGAAGCGTCTACGAAAACCCACATAACTTTTAGCTTGGGGTCAGATTTTTGCGAGTAAGTACAATTCAAAAGTGTTTTTCATTTTAGCATTTTTATTTTTAGTCAATTTAAAGGTATTTTCATCATTTATGCAATTTTTGAGTTCTACTCAGATTTTTCTTCCAAATTAGGTTAGGGTTTTGCTTTTATTAGGATTCATTTGACTATTTAAATGTGTTAAAGGGTTTAAAAACCCTACATCCATTTTTTATTAATAATAATTCAGTTTTCCAGTTATTTGGTGAATTCCAATTGCTCTCACGTCCGTTCAAGGAAAATTGGAGCGATACTCGTTCTTGTATTTATGAAAAAGAACATTTACATTGTTCAATATAGTTGGAATGAATTTTATTTATTGAATAATGGAAAAGTGTACTCAATATCACCTATTGGTAAAAATCAATAGATAATTATTTGACAAATAATCATGACTCATAATTTAAATTAATTTAACAGTCCAAATTTTTCACAAGTAAAAAACAATTGTGATGACGGAATTCTGTTGAATGGAATTCTGTTCTATTTTTTTAAATCCACATTTGATAAAGCTTCTCGGATGCAGATTTGGAGGACGGATGCACTTCGGGATGGTCAAGAAAATTAGTTCATCATATTATCTTGTATCAATCATGCTACATTTCAAGAAAAATTTAACATCTTCCTTGAAAGAATGTCACATTCTGTCATTGGACTATTTTAAAAAATCAATTTTATATTCAATCATTTTCTGCCACAAATATATGTGTTAACAAAATCAATTTGAGATTAATTGGTTGGAACAAGAAACGGACACGAAGCGTCTTGCATTTAATAACATCACATGTTTTCCAATCAAGTACATAATTCAACTTGTAATTGAACGCATTTAATGGTGCCTTCATTTTCTTTTATTTTTAAAAAAAAAATAAAAATAAAAAATAAACCTACTCTCTTTTCTACACCTCATCAATCTTTAAAAGATTGAAATTTTTTTAATTCATTTACATTTTTCTAAAAAAAAAATAAAAATAAAAAATAAACCTACTCTCTTTTCTACACCTCATCAATCTTTAAAAGATTGAAATTTTTTTAATTCATTTACATTTTTCTAAAAAAAAAATAAAAATAAAAAATAAACCTACTCTCTTTTCTACACCTCATCAATCTTTAAAAGATTGAAATTTTTTTAATTCATTTACATTTTTCTAAAAAAAAAATAAAAATAAAAAATAAACCTACTCTCTTTTCTACACCTCATCAATCTTTAAAAGATTGAAATTTTTTTAATTCATTTACTGACTGTGACAAATGTACTAATTCACATTTGTGACGTCATTTTTTACTCCATATAAAACAAAATACCAAAATTATCATTTTTTAAAGAATATTGAATTAAATGTTAAGGGACATATTGGTCTATTCACTAAAAGTTGGTCAATAATTGTTGTTACATCTACATCATTTATTGGAAGAAGGACAAAGTATTTCTCTTTCAACTTGTTTTCCTTTATACTTAAACGAGGCAATTTACCAATTTTCAAATCAAGGACAACTAACATATTAATAGTACAAAGTCATAATTGCGGGTACCATGCAAGGAAATTTATAAAAATATATCCCAACAACCATATAGGGATGGCAAAAAAATCCGTTCAACTCGATACCCGCGGGGTCCCGCCCCGCGTGGGGCGGGGATTACACGCCTAACCAAGTAAACGGGGCGGGGACGCCCCGCCCCGCCCCGTCCCGTTATCAAATAATTTTCAATTTGTTTGTACCTTACTTTGTTTGTTACTTTGTTTTTATAACTGGGCCGGCCCGTTACAGTGACCAAATATGAATTCCAAGTTCCAGAATGGCTGTGGCAAAATCCAGTTCCTATTTTCATTTTCATAGACAATGGTTTACTTTCTTTCACACTTCATCATGCATGCTCGCGCCCTACTATTACAGACCCAGTGAGGAGTGAGGATTTTCAGCCACTTCCAGTCGTCCGACTCCTCCAGCCGTCCGCCGTTCACTTTTCCGTGAGTAGCCTTTGCCGTCTACCGTCCGCAACGTCCACTTTAGAGTTCACTGTGAGTAGAAACTTCAGTAATTATATTATATGAGTAGAGTTCACCGACCGTAACTCCGTACTTTGCCTTCATCCCTTTTTTTTTTTTTTTTTTTTTGGTTGTTTTTGCTGATTTCTGGAAACTGAGTTGAAGTGGTAACTGGTTGGCAAAATTGGGAATTCATTGACGGAATGACGGTGCAATAATGAGCAGAGACTTGAGTAATTATATTATATGATTTGTTTAATACTAATTAAAGATATATTACATGATTTGTAGACTTTTGAGTAAAATATTATATGATTTGTTTAGTACTAATTAAAGATTAAACAAAGGAGTAAATATTATATTAATATACTATGCAATAATGGAGCAGTGATTTCAATAGTCTTACTGTTAGTCTATAAATTTATAATCTATAATATATTATAGTATATAATGGTAGATTCCAAACATTTAAAAAATTGTTATATTCGGATTTCACTTATATTGATCAAATTATTACCTTTTTTTTTCCATTTAGATGTTTGAATCAAATCATTGTACACCAATACCAAGCACTGGAAGCACTCCAATACGATCAAGTGATCAGGCAAAAACACAACAAGATGAAGCTCTGATAGACTTGTGTGGGGAAGAAGAGGAGAATAGTGGACAAGATAAGAAAAGGAAATTAACTTCGGTAGTGTGGAATCACTTCAAAAAAAGAGTGATTGAGGGGGAAGATAAGGCAATTTGTAACTACTGTGATAAAAAATTAGGGGGTAAAAGTAAGAATGGGACAAAACATTTGCATGAGCATATAAAAAGATGTCCACGTCGAAACCAAAAAGACATTAAGCAGGCAATATTGAATCCAGTAAAGGGAGCATGTGGGAGGGTTTCATTGGGTACTTACTCCTTTGATCAAGACAATGCTCGGACGGAACTTGGAACTATGATAATCTTGCATGAGTATCCACTATCAATGGTTGAACACATTGGATTTAGAAGATTTACGAATGCTTTACAACCATTGTTTAAGAACGTTTCTCGTAACACTATAAAGAATGATATTTTGAAAATTTATGATTACGAAAAATTGAAAGTGATGAGCTTAGTAGAGAAGAACAGTGGCAAAATTGCAATCACTACAGACATGTGGACTTCTAATCAGAAAAAAGGATTCATGGCTATTACTGCACATTTTATAGATGAATCTTGGAAGCTTCAAAGTCGTATTATGAGGTACTTTGATCTTGCATAAATTCATATGCTTATTTAAGGTAATATTTCAAATGATTTTTGTCGTAATTATGTTTCTTTTTAACTTTTATTGATCAAATATAGGTTCATATATGTGCCGTGTCCGCACACGTCTGAGGCATTGAGTGCATCATTGATGGATTGTTTATTAGATTGGAATATTGATCGTAAGTTGTCTACTTTGACTGTCGATAATTGTACTACAAATGATGCCATGATCAACATTCTCTTAGATAAGATTTCTGGTAGTTCGCTTTTGTTAAATGGTGAATTTTTTCATATGCGTTGTTGTGCACACATATTGAACTTGATAGTTAAAGATGGTTTGGAGATCATTAGCACGAGTGTTGAGAAAATTCGTGACAGCATTGCATATTGGACGGCAACTCCAAAAAGAGTAGAAAAATTTGAGAGTTGTGCACGTCAATTGAAAATATCTTGTTCCAAAAAGTTAGTACTTGATTGCAAAACTAGGTGGAACTCTACCTACCTAATGCTTCGTGGTGCTTTAGAGTATAGACATGTTTTTCCTCGACTAAAGCAACGTGAGTCACAATATAGATGTTTGCCCAGTGATGAAGATTGGAAATTGGCGAAAGAGATATGTGATGGGTTGGAGGTATTTTTTGAAGTGACAGAAATATTTTCTGGGACTAAGTACCCAAATTAGATAATTTAGAACCACATTCTCTACCATAAAACCTACACGTGTCAACTAACCATTCAACTCAAAATTTAAAAAAAGACACCCCATACACGTGGCAAAATCTCCATTTTTCATTCAAGTTTTTAATTTATTTGATAAATTAGTTTTAAACAACTTCTTCAAACTGAAATATCTTAGGGCTGGCTTATCCAAATCGATTTTTCTCAAGTTTAATATACATAATTAATTACGATTTATCCAACGAGCTCAATATTCATATACTTATCATTGCTCCATTAATATCTAAATATCTAACCCGTATAAAATGTAATTTAATATATATACACTTTAGTCCCAAACTTTCCAAAATATTAAAATACAGCATATAGAATAATTAATACTATTCTATAAAAAATTTCGGACTTTACAATGTATGTTAAGTCTTTGATATAATTAGCAAATTTGTGAACAAAATGGACTAGATTTAATATGTTGTAAAACTCAAGGAGTAAGTTGCAATTATTATAAATTGAGTTGTATTAGGTCTAGGGTTCTAGAATGAAAAAAAAGAAAAAACAACGACGCAATTTCGTTGGACTGTCGCCAAGACTTGGCTCGAACGATAGAAATAAAAATATTGTCTCTAGCCTATCGTTTTGGCATTCGCTCGAGCGATGGGGTTATCTAGAGAGTTTTAATTCGTATTTTTAAGGCTTTTTATCTTGCACATTCATTCATAAACCGACAGTATAAATACCAGAACACCTTTGAACGTCTTTTCTTAAGGTTTAACATTGAGGAAACATTGATTACTTCATATTCTCTCCATCCATAACTTTCAACATTCATTTATTGTTTGCCTTTAGCATTGAAAACATCAAAACCACTTAAACCAAATACCAAATTGCTACTTTTTAGACATCTGTCAGAGTGTAGAAGATCAAGGGAAGGTGATTGGAGTTCTAATTGTTAGAGAACGTGGAGTTCTTCGTTGATCCATAAAAGATGGATGAATTCATAAAACTGGGAGTTGGAGCAAGAGTCCACCATCCAGGAGGGCTTTGAAAACTGCAGCTAGGAGTTGGTGCAGAAGCACGCAATCCAGGAGAGCCGTGAGAATTTCAGTCAGGAGGTCAGAAAGTACCAATGGTAGTCGAGTCTGACGAACTATAAGTTCTAATTCATTTATAGTGGATTGTTGACTGTCAAAGTGTCCGGAGTTTTTACCTAGTTAGGGTTTCTCCATAATCATTCTTGGTGTTTATTTATTTCTTTCATATGATTGCGGTATTTCAACATAGGAAAATTGGATTGTTTGATTAACTATCTAGAGATAATTAATAGTGACAGGTTGCTAGTTAATTATTAAGCTTTAATTCCGCATAATCACCAATTCACCTCTCTCTAGGTATAGTTTGGGTTGAACATCGTTATTTCAATTGGTATCAGAGTCACATTTTGATTCATGACCCATAAATTAATCTACATGAGCTGGTCTCTATTCGTGCCTTCGTTTTTTATGGAAGTAACTATGCTTATTGGAAAGTTCGAATGAGCATTTCTTAAAGCGTTGGATGAGCATTTTTTGATCAGTGTACAAAATAGTTGGACTGCACCTTCACCCACTGTTGCTGGTATTGTTACACCCACTGATATTTCTCTTTGGACCAAAGATCAAGTTGCTGATTGCAACTGGAATAGTAAATGGATTCATGCTTTATTTATGACTGTGTTTACAGAGGAGTTTAGGAGAGTGTCGATGTGTAAAACTGCTAAAGAGGTTTACGATATCTTAGAGACCACATACGAGGGTACCAAAACTGTTAAGAACTCCAAACTGCAAATGTTAACCTCTAGGTTTGAAGAAATTAGAATGTAGGATGATGAATTGTTCGATAACTTCTATGCGAAGCTTAATGATATAGTAAACTCGTGTTTCAACCTAGGTGAGAAGATCCCCAAGTCAAGATAGTTCAAAAAGTCCTTGATCTATACCTTAAATGCTTAGACCAGAGATCACTACTATTGAAGAAATTAAGGATTTAGATGAAGCTAAGATAGAGGAACATCTCCCCAAACCTATGAACTTACCATTTCTCTATCAAAGAAGGTTAAATCCATAGCCATGAACACCAGGGAAGAAGAGAGTGAGTCTACTGATGATGAGACCCTTAGGGATCCTAGTAAATTCTCGAAAGATAAGCATTAGAAGAATAAGCCTAGGACTTTGAGTAAGAAAACCCAATCTGTTAGCTGACATGAGTGTTAGGGTTTTGGTCACTATAGGAATGAATGTCCTAATTTGAAGAAGAATTTGAATAAAGAAAGGGGTAAGGCATTAGCAGTGACTTTGAGTGATGATGAGTCAAATTCGAGTGTTCAGAGTGATAACTCTAGTGGTGAGGATGAACAAAATTTTATGGCTTTCACGTCTTTAGCTAAAATTGAATCTTATAAGGAGAATGGAACGGTGGAGAATGATGAACATAGTGAGAATTCTAAGGATGAAATCGATATTCATGAGTCTTATCGACAATTATTTAAGAAAAGTCTTAAAATTAAAAAGGTTAATAAAGTCGTACTAAAAAAGGTTAATGAACTTAAGAGAGAGAGATAGAGAGAGAAACTTTATGTGACTTTCGGGATTCTACCAAAAATTTGGGTGAGTTGAAGCTGGTAAATGAGAATCTAGAAGATAAAGCTAAATCCTTAATAAGTGATCTAGAAAAATCTAATACTCAACTTCATTCTTTCAAAAGTGGTACTAAAAAACTCGATAATCTGTTAGGGATGGACAAGCCTGCTGGAAATAGGCATGGTCTAAGATACGTTCAAAATGGTAATACTACTGCTAGTACTTCCAAGACCATGTTTGTCCAAGCCACCAATAAGTTTAGAAATACTGCTAAACCTGAACCCAAGGGCAAGAATGTCATAGAATTGAGATCTACTATACAACGTATGATCAATCGTCCTATAAATTGGCTACAACCTCTGAGTATGTTTGAACCTAGATTTAATCCCACCTGTCACCATTGTGGTGCACTGAGACACACAAGACCTAGGTGTCATAAGCTCGCGACTAGAAGTAAAAGTCATGATATCTCGAGTAAGGTTAGCCACTTAACTGAGATGATGACTCGGTTAACTAGTCATACTTCTACTTCAAAGAAGGTTTGGATTAAGAAGAGTGACTTGAAACTGATCATGCTCTTAAAGGTAAGAGTATCCATGTACCTCATTGATTAGATACTTAGATGCGTGAATGTGCAGTTCATTCATTATTGCATGTATCTCATTTATTTTTGTTTTGTTTTGATTTTTTTGTGTGTTTTTTGTTTGTTAAAAAGTTCTTGGTTTTTTTAAATAATAATAATAAAATAAATAAATAAATAAAATTTTTATTTTTTGCGCTACTGGACGTTTCTTGATGCTCATAAATATTGCATTTGGAATCGAGTATGCTTTCATCTGATCTATACTGTTATTTTCATTACTTGTTTAGGTTTAATGTAAAGTATTGAGTATATATTTCTTCTTGTACCATTTGCACAGCACACACTGTGATCTTGTAAGTGAATCTGGACAGCATGTGTGAGATTTTGGATGACTATCATCTGTTGGTAAGGTGACATTGAACGTGAATTGACCTTCATTTAGATGACCTAAGATCACATATAATCCCTTTATCATAAAATAAAAAAATTGGTTCATCTTATACTCTTTTTCGAAACCTATTTGACTCGAGTAATTAAGTCCGATGGACTTCTCATAACCTGGTGTCTTATGGTCAGCTAACATAGAGTCATTGGTCCAACTCTCGTTACAAGAGTCATTTTAGTTGTTTAATGGATTAGAATCTGCACATAATATGTAATAATCGAGAAAAATGATAGAATAAAAAAATTATATGTGCTCAAACTTTGGGGAGAAAAGAAAAAGTATAGTGCAAAAATGAGCTTCATTTTAAGGTCCTAAAAAACTTCTGGGTTTGACTTTCATTAGTGAAGGAAAATGTTTATCTAACAGTGATGTTCGTATGTCCTTTCTCATAAATTTAAGGTTTGGAGTCATGATCACGAGAAAATAGTGACACTTAACACACGTGAGTCACTTATATACTTTACTCCAATTGAACTTGATTTGAGTACTTGGGATGTGAACACATGCATTATTGAGTTTATCAATATGTCGAGAACGTGATTTAAAACAAAGGGAATTTTTCAAACATTCAGTGTTATTTATATCAAAAGTTTTTTTACCAGCTTTTCGCTGAGATTCGCTGGAGCGATAAAAGTAGAGGCTATATCGCTCGCCTCTCACTTGAGTGACAACCCACATATTTGAATTTTAACATTCTTTTTCACATTTTTTCTAAAAAATTCCTCATTTCACTCTCATTTTTCTTCAATTTTCTTCACACCCATTTCAAATTCTTGCAATTGCTCAGTTATTGAACGTTTGGAATCCAATTTTTGGTCCGATTTTCGTCATTTCATCCATTTCTCCCGTACTTTCAAGGTACAATTTCGAAAACTCACGATTTTTTTTAATTTTTTTTTACATTTTTGGGGGTTTTTCTTGTTTTTGCTTTAATTTCATGAATTACACTTCACATATGGACGATTTACACGTAGTTTCTTCTTACATTTCCTCATTTGGGTGAACTTTTCTTGTCTTTTTGCTTCGTTTGGACCGAATTAGTCCTTTTTTTTCATTGTTGGGGTTTTTTTTGTTGTTGATTGAGACTTTGGTTTTGTTGGGGGTTGGATTAGAATTAGTTGGTGCTTTGTGATGGTGTTGAATGTGGTGTTTGAGTTCGTCGTATTGTACACGCACACGCCATGTATTAGATACATTTTTTCGATGTTTTTTGGCTACGTGTTCTTTTGGTCTATTCTCCCTCACACACTCGATCACGTTCGGGTTGTGCATTTGTTCGGTTGAAGTCGTCTATTTTACATTTGATGTTGACACCACGAGATGACTTCACATCACCGCGACATGTCGTCATGGCACTCGTCACATCACCGCGTCATGCAGTTAGGGCATCGCGCCATGATGTCACAATTTCACGTCTTCACGTCAAGGAACTTTATCTCGTGTCACGGCATCGTGTCATCTCTGACCATGCATTGCACAGTTTCATATATAATGTAGTTTTGTATTGGTTTACGTGCATATGGTGTGTTTGTGTGATTATTTTGGGTTAGCAACATTTATGTTGTCCTTTCACGTGCATTATCGCATTCCATTCAGTAGTGTCTTCTATTGCATTACTTAACGTATGTCTTTGGTTTTCTTCTTAGTCGCCATCTAACCAAGCTCGACCGACTGCACAGACATCGAGTGCGTCCATTTTCTATAGTCGATCTCGATTCATATCTGCTACTGCCTAAAAGGTATTCGAGAACCATTTCTCATTACGCCTAGTACTGGTAGAGCGTGGGTTAGTTTTATCTAATCTTTTTCCCGACCTCGCTGCCATTTTCACTTCTAGGGGTTGGGATCCATTATTTATAGATTTGACACCTTCTCCTAGTCTTCTTGTTCACGAGTTTTATACTAACTTTCACGACGTTAGCGGTTCTTCTTTTAGGATATCTCTTCGAGGTAAGACGATTAAGATCACTCCTAATATAATGTCTACCATAGCTCATATTCCTAGAGTTGTTTACCCCTTACTTCTTTATTTGTCGGCTGATACCTTTTTGACGGACTCTCATGTCCGTTCGACGTGTTTAACACACCATTGGAGGAGGCCCTAGTGCGATCTACATTGGCTACCTACTAATCGCCAAATTTTGTTGCACATTGTGTGCACGAATCTATGGCCTGTCTCCCATACTTCTTCATTACCTATGGAGAATGCTCGCTTCTTCTACGCCTTATTATACGATGATTCTATTGATTTACCCTCATTTATATGCCGTAGATTTTGCGTACTTGTCATGTCATGGGGACTAAGGTAGGGCTTCATTATGAGCATCTGATTTACCTCCTTGTGACCGCACTTGGCATTAGTTTTCCTAAGGGGGTTCCTATGAGGGTTTCTCGCTTGATTGGCCACACTACCATTTCCCAAAGTCGCTCTCATGCTTTTCTAAGCCAGCTGTCGAATTCGTCACCATTGGGATGACGGTGTAGCTTCAGATGATGAGACTGATGCTGATGATGCATCATAGTTGTTAGGTTGCCCCTTATCATTTGTGACAAAAATAGGGAGTAGTAAAATTTTGAATGATGTACTTAAGCGTTTTTTATCCGACATTAACATTGAATGTTAAAGTTTTTGATCAAAAATTATATAATTTTTGTTTCAGCTAGAATAAGTTTTGATGTTCAGTAATATCAATGTTTCTTTCGGTACGTTGGTTTACATTGATATTGCATCTTAATTTAACTGGTATGGTTGAATGCATCTTATTTTTAGCTGGTATGACTATTGATTAAATGTTTGAATTATGTTTAATCATATTACTATTTCACATGCTTTTACATTGTGTATTGATTTATTTGTTTCAGGAAATAGGTTTACAAAGAAAAAATACAGTTTAGTCAAGACAGTTGATTTGATAGTCATAGGTGTTTAGAGTGTATTTTGTTTTACTGCCTTGACTTTAGATTTATAGTTTTGTCACAGAATACCAATAGGAAGCTTGTCAGGTTTTTGATATAATTGGAAAATCTGTGAACAAAAGGGACTAGATTTAATAAGTTGTAAAAGTCAAGGAGTAAGTTGTAATTATTATAAATTGAGATGTATTAGGTCTAGGGTTCAAGAATTGAAAAGAAGGAAAAATGGCGCCGCAATTTTGCTAGACTGTCGTCTGACCTTCGCTCGAGCAGCAGACATAGATCATTGTCGCTAGCCTGTATCTAGCCTTCACTCGAGGGATGGGGTTATCCGAAGAATTTTAATTCACCTTTTAAGGCTTTTATCTGACTCATTTATTCCTAAACCTATAGTATAAATGCCAGAACACCTTTGAATGCCTTTTCTTAAGGTTGAACATTGATTACTTCATATTCTCTTCATCCATAGCTTTCAACCTTCATTGATTGCTTTATCATTGATATTGAAAACGTCAAAACCAATTAAACCAAATACCAAGTTGCTACTTCTGTCAGAGTGCCGAAGATCAAGGGAAGGTGACTGGAGTTCCAGTTGTTGGAGAACGCGGAGTTTTTCGTTGATCCAAAGGAGATAGAAAAATTCATAAAGCCGGGAGTTGGTACAAGATCGGACAATCCATGAGGGCTTTGAAAACTGCAGCTATGAGTTGATGCAGGAGCACACAATCTAGGAAAGCCGCGGGAATTGCAATCAGGAAGTCAAAAATTACTAATGGTAGTCAAGTCTGATGGATTGTAAGTTCTAATTCCTTTATAGTGGATTGTTGACTGACATAGTGCCCGAAATTTTTATCCACTTGGGGTTTCTCCGTGATCAATCTTGGTGTTTATTTATTACTTTCATATAACTACAGTATTTCAACATAGGAAAATTGGACTATTTGATTAACGGGTTAATTTCACAAATGGTCACTGAAGTTACCTGAAAATTTCAAAATCGTCACTGAAGTTTCAATGTTTCAGAAACGGTCACTGAAGTTTGAATTTTCTTTCATAAACGGTCAATGAATTTTCAGATTTTTTGGCCAAGTTTAAGGCAATTTTTCGGCAACTTCCGACCACCAAAACCGTCGATTTCGGATACCGTTGGAAAGCCCACGATATCCTCTTCAATTACCACCAAAAATCTCCCCAAAACTCAAAGTCATTTGGCCGGAATAAACCCACGAAGTCGGCAACCGAAAATTGTGAAAATCTACCTGGATTTTCAAATTTTTTGGGCAAGTTTGAGGCAATTTTTTGGCAACTTCCGACCACCAAAACCATCGATTTCGGATACCGTTCGAAAGCCCACAATGTCCTCTTCAATTACCACCAAAACTCCAAGTGATTCAGCC
>CAIGRF010016998.1:28660-42942 GCA_903798235.1 Fraxinus ornus
AAAAAAAAAAAAAAAAAAGGTGTCAAACATAGGCTAAAAATCAAAACAACCATTTGAACCCGAAAGTCAAGTGACCAATAAATCTTTTTTACGGTAGATAATTTCTTAAGAGAGTTGTGATGATGAGGAGTATGATGGGGTGGAAAATAATATAAGGGAGCCAGACGAAGAGGATTTTGTATCAGAAGACACAGATGATAAATTAGATGAAGAAAATGTTACTGAATTGGAGTCCGATAAAGAGTTAGATAAAGCCCCCGTTTGATTCTCATTAAAAATCTCATTCTCATTCTTCTACTCATTTTCATCCACACATTCTTTAATAAAATAATATTTTCAATCACATCAATAATTTTTCCTTCTTTTTCAATGACACATTCTCTATCAATCTACTATTCCAAAATTCATTCTTCCAAAATAATGGGCCCATTCGGTGGGGATTAAAATTGAAAAAATAGTCGTTATTGTTGACTTTTATTAGACGAGTGAGACCCGATAACGGCCATATTTTCAATTTTAATTGAATTTTAATCCTTATCGAACGGGGCCAATATATATCTATCAAACACACCAATTTAAGTTCCTATGTTATTTACTTACTATTTTGTATATAAATTTGAAATTTATATTTTTGTTGGAAACTTTGAAAAAAATGTATAAAGTTCCTATAAATCTACTTTAAATGTTTAGTAAATATTATTTTTAATTGATTAAAAATTAAAATAATATTAAAATAAGAAAACTTTTTTTTACGCACATGCCTCGCATAAGCTCGCCTAGCCCATAACTCGACCTCCACTCATCGCCACACATTACGCCTTTTAGAACCTTATTGAAGAGTATGCATTGCATGGTAGCTTAATAAGGGCGTGTTCGGTTGAGATTAAAATTGAAAATTTAGTCGTTATTGTTGACTTTTATTAGACGAGTAAGACACAATAACGACTATATTTTCAATTTTAGTTGAATTTTAATCACTCCCAAAGACGTTCTAAAGTCAATCATGTGGCTATACACTCCACAATCAAAATTAGGGAACACGTAGAGGGCCTCGTGTGTGGGTGCACGTGGTCAAGTTAAAAAAAATAAAAATGAAGCACTAAAAATGGCGAAATATTGGAAAATGAGTAAAGAGAAGCGTGAAGGCAAATGCCAATTGTAACTGAAGTAGATATGTGTGATTATTAACTCGATTTATTTGGGTCAAACATACCTTATATCAGAATAATCACTCCAATCAAAATATTGTAATCAAATTTGATAGTAAACCAACGATCCTCAGTCCCTGGTCCTAAGATTTGGCTACTGATGGATTGGGAGGACAGATAGGTTAAAACATAGAAATGTACATGTCATGGAGGAAGATTGCATTTTAGAAGTTTCATATTTTTCATGTTGGTCCAATTCACTTAAGTTGACTTTTTTAATTAGTTCTTGTTTGATCTCGTATTATTTTTAAAATATATTTTTTTATCTCTTATTTTTTACCGTATATTTTTTAATAAAATAATATTAAATAAAACCCCCAAAAAAAATTAATCCATTATTCCAAAATGCATTCTTAAGAAAAAGAAAAATGGGGCTCAAACGGGCTCGTTTGAAATATGGCAGTTATATTATAGTTTAACATTAAAGTCTAATTAAAATGTGAAATAAATACTTTTAACCAGTGAAAATCAAATATCTTTTTAAAAAAAAAAAAAAAGGAAAATCAAATATCTTTTAAGGTTAAAATACTTAAAAGCCTTCTTCCAGAGAATTTGTTGATAAACACAAGTATCATCGACTCTTTTAACTGTTACTAGTCTTGGCCCATGCAATGCATGAACTGTCTTATTTGTGAGGTTATGTTAGCGTATATATATAAAATGAAATTAAGAAAATGAACTTTATTGAATAGAGTAAATTTAGATATGATGTATTGTTTGATAATTTTTTTNTGAATTTTATTGAACAGAATAAATTTAGATATGATGTATTATTTGATAATTTTTTTGACGATTCAAATAGTACATATAATGAAGATCTAGCACTAACGCTCTGTTTTAGATTGCTGAGATTGAAACGTTGTAAGAATGATTTATTTTTATTTTTTTAGCAATTCAATTGATTTTGGGAGCCAAAAATCCGACAGTCAGTAGTTCTATCGTAAGATCAACTAAGATATTTTTAGTATAAAAAAATCTTAGAAGTCACCCCACGGAATATACTAGAATTGGAAGTAATATTATGAAGAACATATTTTTGTGATATTTTGTACGAAGGATTCCCTCGGCCATAAAATTCTAATTGATTAAAATAATCACCATTTTTTGTCTTGCTCAAAAGTCTATAATCTCATTTTATTTTGATAAGATAATGATGAAAACTGTTTTCACAAAATTGGAAAAAACTGTAATAGAAGAGGGATAAAGTGACCGGGTAGTGGGGGTCGAGGAGGCAGCGCCCCTCATGGGGGTTCCGAAATAAATTTTGATATTCATGTATGTATGGAATTGAATATTTTCTAATATTTTTAAATTAAATAAAAAAAGGTACGGTTGCGGAGACACATAAGAAATTTAATGAGTTATATATTATAGAGTTCATCAGCTATCCAATTAGAGATGATGGATATATTTTTCATTTCAAATATCTCGTAGGAAAGTATTTTTAATTACTGAATATGATATTACAATGTGAAGAACCAATATACTAAAAGAATGTAATAATATTGAAGTTTCAATATATTTAACATCTTATTACAAAATTGAATTTACAATCATTTTTTTGTATCTAATTCACTCAGTAATATACCCTGCCTCTTCCCCTTCTCATACGCATGTTGGACAGCATCAGCTAACTGTCCACCGACAAAGAACCAAGTAACGACTCGTCTTTTCGAGAACTTGTCTAACTAACGCTATCTTCATGTTTAACTTCAGAAGGCAACATATTAGGCATATCTGAAATGTTGCCGATACCGAAAATAGATCGTAGGGAATTATGATAACTCAAACCAGGAATAGTGGATATAGCATCTACAGACAACCGGCGGGGATCCATATAACTCAAACATCGATTCAACGTAGGATTCATATTAGTAGGTCCAACATGATAGACATCAACGTTGTTATCACTAAACAGTTTTGACAATATCAATATAGTAGGACTCCTCACTTCAATTTCATCTGCCTTACGGCAAGAACACATTTTAAGTTCGCATTTCAAATTATAAAATTTTACTCTGATTTTAATGTTAGAATCCTCCATTCTATAACACAATTTCCAAGAAAATTGCTTCTCGTGTCTCGAACTCCAGCTACTACCGTAATAGGTAAGGTTACAATTGCAAGTAACAGGAAAAACGAACTTAGCTTGTCTTGAATCGGCCTGTTGAACACGGGTGTCATGCACCGGACTCTCACGATTCCCTGAGCATTAATAGGATATTGTGCTCTATAGGATATTAAACACCTATTTATACACATGACACGGTGTTTTGCGGCAGAAACTAATTTATCCAAAACACCAGGAAGCGTCAGAGATATATCGGACCAATCTCTCTCCATGAGCATAAGCTTCAATCATTTTCGTCTTGTAATCTCGATCAAACACAGCTCCCCCGTCGGCCGTCAGACATTGAAGATGTATCTCAATATAAATTTGTAAAATAATTGCAATAAGCAATACGAAAAATAATATTAAAACGATAATTTTGTTATAAACAAAATTAAAAGAGGATGAAGAACGAATCGTGCAGAACAAAGTTCTTCACGACGGAAATGAAATATTTCACTTTTCCATCACATCGTGACTGCGATGGCTTTCACTCAAAATTTATAGAGGTGGAGCGTCAGAAAGGACGTCCAATTCAAAATTGACCGTCAGATCACTGCGTATACCTTTAATTTAAATTTTAACGGTCGGATCGACCTCGTAGATGCAATTGGACCAAGTGGTCCAATCATATGATGACACGTGGAGGCATCGCGAAAGGAATTTTGATTTTCATGTATGTATGGAATTGAATATTTTCTAATATTTTAAAATTAAATAAGAAAATAAAAAAAGACACGGTTGCGGAGATACGGAAAAAAAATTTAATTTTATGTATGTATGCAATGAAGCAAGAAAGTTTTTTTTTAAAAAAAATAAAAATCGGAACACCATGCCTCCGCGTGCGAAGGCAAATCTCCGCACGCGGAGGCTTTTTAATTTTTTTTTTTTTTTTCTCAAGCTGGCAATTTTCTTCTTCTTTTATAATAATAATAAATAACTCCAACTTTCATACACAATCCATTTAATTTTATCTCTTTTTTATTTATTTACAATTAAAAAATAATAATTTTCTTAGTAATTAATAATCACTACATATTTTTTAACAAATTTCTAACTCATTACAAATGTGTCTCAACAAATGGTGGATGATACAATGGAGAAGAAAATTGCTTAACAAAATAGAGATAAAATATCAACTGCAATTGATGCTTTCTCTTCAATGAGTCGGTTTGTAGGTTTTTTTTTTCTTAATATTACTGAGTCATCTCGGTTTGCAGATATTTTTTTTTATAATTACATGACTTATTTTTTCTTATTGTCTTCAACCCAGTCAACAATTGTAGGCAATGAAAAAGTCCATGGTACCCTTTAGTTTTGAAGAGACGCGTGGATGACAGTGGATAATTATAACATAAACAGTAAATCATAGAGGGTAAAATGGGGAAGGAAAATACTTTACAAATTAATAGTAATTGACGGATTGCCTCAACAGTTGCATGAATGCATTAGGCAACAATTGTAGGAAGGATAAAATAGGGAACAAAGTGCCACAGAAATGAACAATATACAGTGGGTTGGCTATGTGGGAAGGATAAAATGAGAAAGAAAATGGGAAAATCAAAGATAAAATGGGAAAGAGAAATGTTTCACAAATAAATAGTAACCTCCGAATTCGCTATTTTAAAATAGTATGGATTAAATTATTTATATTATTTCCCCTAGGATAATTCAAGACGTGCTCAACACTCGTCACATTTCATAATATTAACTAAAATGATTTGACGTAAATGATAAATTATTAATAATATTTTTTCTTAGTAATAATTTTGAGAAATGCTACACTTAAACACTTGGTATACAACTTGGTACATAACCCTCTCACATTGTGGGACCCGCTCACACGTGAGAGAGTTGTGTACTAAGTGTGTACAAGTAGAAAATTTGTATAATTTTAGGGTCCATTTTGATTGTAAGAATGAATTTGGGCGGAAAGAAAATGAATTTCATGGAATTGAATTGCTTAGAACTAGTATGTATGTCAATTAATTGTGTTTGATTGGTATAATTTTTCACCTAAAAAATATTGAAATTTTTGATCTTTTTGTATTCGTTTGACTTTATTTTTATGGAAATTGTTCATTAAAGGGATAAAATTTGTTTCCATTGCAAAAAATTTTTTTAAAAAAAGTTGCCTAAAAAAGCTTTTCCACACCAAACCCATGGGAAAAACTTTTCCTCAAAAACCAAGAAACTGTGTAAAATCGAGAAAATGTGGAAAATCAATTCCATGAAAAATTTAGTAAATCAAACGTGCAAAAAAGTGGAAATGAAATTTAATTTCCATCTTCCAAAGAAAATATAGCACAATCAAACATGACCTTAGAGATTTTACTGAACTTTGATAGAAATAAACATCAGGGTCCGTTGATTGCAAATGTGAAATTTGCGTGAAAATAAAATGTTTTATTGAGAATTGAATTGTCTAAAATTTGTTTTACTGAGAATGGTAATTAATAATTTTTGATTGATATAATTTTATACCTGAAAAATGTTGAAAGTTTGGTATTCGTTTGACTTTGTTTTTCATGAAAATTATCCATTAAATTGATAATTTTTTTTACCATTGGGTTTAGCATTTGTTCCAATTGCAAAAAAGATTAAAAAAAAATACCATACCGAATACCATTCGTTTGATTTTGTTTTGCATGAAATTTGTCGATAAAATTGATAAGTTTTTTAACATTGTGTCTGAAATTTTTTCCAATTGTCAAAAAAAAAAAAAAAAACATGAAAAATTAAAACTAATCAAAATAACAAGAAATCTTTATCTTCCAAAAGCTGGAATGAGATAAGTTTTAGTTGTATCGGGAAAAAAAAAAAAAAAAAAATGTCAAAAAAAAAAAAAACATGAAAAATTAAAACTAATCAAAATAACAAGAAATCTTTATCTTCCAAAAGCTGGAATGAGATAAGTTTTAGTTGTATCGGGAAAAAAAAAAAAAAAAACATAATCTTGATTGTTATAAGGTATCATCCGGATTTAAAGACTTTTTAGTGGGATCTTCAATTATTGGTTCAGTTTTCAGTAAAAACATCATAAATTTTGATGACTATTCACTTCTTTGCATCCAATGAAATAACAGTATATACAAAAAGATTATATTCGCCAAAAACACTTTGAACTAGGGTCTCTATCTGTCCGTGTCCTCTTCCTCTCTAAACCCCAGGTTTTACCCAATCTCAAGGTCTCTTTTTCTCTGTTTTTTTAGCCAATTAAACCTCGTATCTATGCTTTAGTACAAAAGCTGTAAACTTTTTTAATCTTAATTTAATGTTAAACTTATAAGTATTTTTATTTTTTTCTTAAGTCCCCTCTTGAGACCTCAATGTAAAAGTTGCATCTTGGCCATGGATTTCGAAATGGGTTTTATTGTTCTGTACATTTGCTCCTGTATTTTATGGGTTTCAACCTCATTTCTTGCAAAATTTGCAAATGGGTCTTTAGGGTGAAGTGTAGGATTTTTTCTGTACACTTCATTAATGATTATATTTTTACTTCTGATTTTGTGCCATTTTGCTAATAGCATTTGTTTCATGTTGCAGGAAGAGTATTTGTACCTGAGTATGAGTTAAAGTTAGCACCTTTAAGCCTTTGAGTACGGGTTTGTTATTTATAGGGCTTAATTAATTTGATTGTGTTTTTTCTTTGACTGCATTTACCGTTGTCAATAGTATCATAATCGAGGAAAAAAAGTTTTTCGTTCTATGGTGGACAAGAAGAGCGTTGAGTAGTGGTTATTACTTACTAGGGACTTTTGTGCATAATTTGACGAGTGAGTTGATTGTTCGAAAACTTATAGAAAGAGTGCTGTGAAGTGGTTAAATGGACCAAGATTTGGGGTCAGAGTCCAATCTTCCACCTGGATCAATTGATAAGTCCAGGGTTTTGGATTTGAAGCCGTTGAGATGTCTTGTCCCCGTATTCCCAACCGCACCTGGTATGTCATCTATCTCAAGTCCCCAGCCAGCACCCTTTGTGTGTGTTCCACCAACTGGACCTTTCCCATGCGGGGTCCAACCATTTTACCCATTCTCTTCTCAACACACCACATCAAGTGTGCCCGATCAAGCAGGGAAATTCGGCTTTGGGAACCGTATACAGTCTCCTGTTCCACTGAATCCCTTTAGAACTTCAATAAACCCAGCTAAAGAGCGAATGGAGCAATCCAATAGGACTACTACTTATGCATCAGGAAGTGTATCTATAGAAGATGGGTATGCTGATTCTCAGAATCAGAGTGATGTGGATAATGTCAGCAATTCAGGGAAACGAAATGGTCGGCCAAGGAAGAAAAGAGACAGCAATGGAGACAACGTTGTTGAGACGACAGTTAATAACCTTATTACTTCATTTAAGCTTAACGAATTGGATGATTTTAGAAGAACCAGCGGTGACAAGGAGGTAGCTGGTACGATACTCTTGGTATTTGATTTGGTCAGGAGAAGGCTTACTCAAATTGAAGAAGCATCTCCAGTGATTTCTAAACATCCAAACCTGACGGCTGGTACAGTTTTGATGGCCAAAGGTGTTCGGACAAATAGCACGAAGAGGATCGGGCATGTACCCGGAGTTGAAGTGGGCGATATTTTCTTCTTTAGAATGGAGTTGTGTATCGTGGGGTTACATGCTCCGATTATGGCTGGGATAGATTATATGGGTGCCAAACTTACCATGAATGAAGAACCTTTGGCCGTCAGCATTGTCTCGTCTGGAGGATATGATGATCAGGGCGGTGACGGAAATGTGTTGATTTACACTGGCCAGGGTGGAGTGCAGAGGAAAGATGGGCAAGTGTTTGATCAGAAACTTGAAAGAGGGAATCTTGCTTTGGAAAAGAGTCTGCATAAGGCCAGTGAGATAAGAGTCATACGGGGTGTGAAGGATGTTAGCTGTTCGAATGGGAAGATCTATGTTTATGATGGCCTTTACAAAATTGAGGAGTCGTGGATAGAAAAAAATAAGTCAGGATGTAATGTTTTCAAGTACAAATTGATTAGAAAACCCGGGCAACCTGAAGCATTTACATTGTGGAAATCAATTCAGCAATGGAAGTATGGAAACGCCTCAAGGAATGGGTTCATCCATCCTGATATAACATCAGGTGCAGAGAGTCTGCCGGTCTCTCTTTTGAATGAAGTTGATGATGAAATTGGACCTGCTTACTTCACATACAGTCCTACACTAAAGTACTCGAAGCCTTTTTCCACTCCTAAGCCTTTTTCAGGCTGTCATTGCCTGAATGGATGTCAACCAGGCAGTAGTAGCTGCCCTTGCAGCCAGAGAAATGGGGGATATCTCCCTTATACATCAGTCGGTGTCCTAATGTCTTACAGCTCCTTGATACATGAATGTGGCCCTACCTGTGCATGTCCTCCTAACTGCAGGAACCGAATATCTCAAGCTGGTCTGAAGGTACGTCTGGAAGTTTTTAAAACGAAGAATAGAGGATGGGGACTTAGGTCCTGGGATCCCATTCGGGCTGGTGGATTTATTTGTGAGTATGCAGGGGATGTCATTGATGCATCTAGGATAGGTGATTTTGGGAATGAAAACGAAGATAATTATATTTTTGATTCGACTCGCAACTATAAACCATTGGGATCTTTGCATGATGATTCTAATGGTTCTTTAAAAGTCCCATTTCCCCTCATTATAAATGCAAAAAATAATGGCAATGTAGCTCGTTTCATGAACCATAGTTGTTCGCCAAATGTGTTTTGGCAGCCAGTTTTACTTGAAAGTAATAGCAATGCAAACGTCCATGTTGCTTTTTTCGCCATCAGACATATTCCTCCAATGCAAGAGTTAACATATGATTATGGGATGGTTTCATCTGAGAAAGGAATCCATGGAAGAAAAAAGTGCTCTTGTGGGTCGGTGAAATGCAGAGGCCACTTCTATTGATTGTCAATGCCAAGTAAAATGGTGGATCTTGATACTTGATGCCTCTTGCAAAAGGTTGGTTATTTCCTCCCTCTCACACCATTGAACTTCTAAATTGATTCTTGTTCTCTCGCTTGCGATGCTCTCATATTTATGTTTCTTCCAGAAAATTGTATGACTTGTTTAGCAGTCTGTTCACTTCAGGGTAATTTTTATGAGAATTAAATTTAATGAATTCTGAAATATGCACTTTGAATGTTGTATTTCATTGGATTTGTAGATCTAATCATTGATCATGACTAACAAATTTAACTCAAATGGATATAGATTATCTTAAATAGTGACAGTTTTAATCATAATATCAATGGATGGAAGGGTGAAGGATTTCAAATTCTTGTGAGCGAAAACTGCTTGGATTTCCAAATCCTTGAGAGTTTAGTGCCTTCTTAATAAACAAAACAGGAACTTGGACAGCCACTCGGTTGTTCATTAGCCTGAATCTGGTGAATATATTTTTGTAATGAAAACTCGAAGCACGTTGGATTAAGATAATTGGGAAAGAGGAAAGGCTTGAGTTAATAAATTGGCTGTAACTTTAATCTCTTAAACATTTGATGTCCATCCTGTGTAGCAGTGTGGTATGTTGATGAGTCTCATTAGGGTTGTGTTTTGTGTGTGGTTTTGTGACTTCATTCTGACTGATGATCTTGATCTGACCCTTTGAAACTTCGACTAATTTAAGATTTAAACAAAAACTCAGAGACTGAATGAAGTTACCCTTCTGTTTCTTTATGGGAAGTTTTCTCTGAACTTGTAACTATTGACATTTAATTTTGATGTTTATAACAAATGTCCCTCCTATCTTGATTCGTATTGGAAGTCAGAATTCGAGAATGTACTTGTATTTCACGATCCTCGATATGTACCCTGTAAATTTGTGATCTGAAGGTCTAATTAAATGCTTTTGCAAACTCTGTAGGTACAGTGTCAATATAAAGATTAATGTCTTTTGCGTCTGCAGTGCTGCACGTCGTTTTCCCTTAATTCATCGTAGGAAACTGCTCGTCTAAAACTGAAATATCCGATTTTGCAGAGGTATGCAAATGAACCGGAATATGAGTTCTCGATGACAGAACCGTTACTTTTGTTAGTTGTGTGGCACTGGAAAGTGGAAACTGAATTAGATGGAGTTTGTTAATTTTGTTAGCTTGCTTCCTGCATATTTGTCTAGTTTTAATCTGATACTAGCTGCTTTTGTTTACTTTACATGATTAATAATCATTTGCCGTTTATCCCACTTTTTTCTGTAACTTCATTAGGACCCGCCTTAGCGTAGGACTTTGATCTTGATTTCCTTTTCCAGATCGAAAAAAAAGTTACTTATTTTGATACTAGTGAGGCTAGTAAGTGTTGCTCTCAAAATAAGTAACTTTTTTATTTCCGATTTAACTTAAAATGTTGTCCGGCGAATCTCAACCACTCACTTTCATGCTCAGATTGAAATCAGCGCTTTTTTTTTTAATCGCGGCCAAAACAAGTGTACAAATTTCATATACTTAACAATTAAATAATTATTTATACCTACTTTTTGAAAAATAAGTGAAATTATTAACAAAATAAAAGTAATCGATGGAAAATATTTGTCGGTATCACCAATGTACTTGTCGAACGCTAAAGATTATCTTTTTGTTCATTCTCATAACTTCTTTTTACGTATGCAAGAATAATGTAAATTTCGTAGTTGATTACATACTAATTAAAAATAAAAATTATACTGAAATTAATGAAATAAAAAATAATTCAAGAGAAAGTATTAATTTGAAGTCGTGCTTTCAACTTAATAAAAAAAATATTGTATAAAAGAAAAGTGTTTGTGCTGGCACGTTACTTGCCGCCATTTATTCATTTCCCATTAAACAATAATTATTTCAAAGACGTTTGCAGCATATGTATTCAAAATAATATCATATTTAAAGCAGCTTTGCAGTATGCATATATTCATTTTAAAATGTACATTTAAAATAATTTTCATGTGTAAAATAATTTATCTCTTCTTAAATTATAAACAAAATAGAACGTATAAAAAATATGATTTCAAATCTAGTCGTTATCTATTTATGATAATTGTAACTGTGCGATGAATTCAGTGTAAAATATGAATTCAACCTTTGCACGAAGGATTATGATAGTTATAAAATTCTTCGAAACATTTTTTTTTTCTGATAATTTGCATGCATGTTTCACAATTTTCATTCAAGAAGTAACTCAACAGTTACCTCAAAGAAACATTAAACTCTTAAGTTGCAATTCAAGAAGGACGTGGAATTAATATGCATTGAAGTGATACAAATTTGTAAATTCTTGATAGGAGAAAAATGTAGGATGAAATGTGAATGACGGAATCTGATCTCATGAGGACAGTTGAAGAGTTATATACAAAGAAAAATACTGGAGACGAACCCACCCCTACCCTAGGCAGATTCAAAGGAGAAGTTAGTTAAGTGACACCTTAGAGAGGAACCTAACAGAAGAAAAAATAAAAAAATCAATTCTTTAATAATAGTGAGAGAAAAATGTGAATCTTTAAAACACAAGAATTTTTAGCGACATTCTTCCTGGGAAATCACGTCTGTCTGTGCCAGGAAGAAGAGAGCAAAAGGCAGCTGGTTCTTCATCATATTCTAAGCCTCTCTCTCTCTCTCACACACACAGACATTCTGTAGCCAACAAGAATTACCATTCTTATTTCTCTTGTAATCCAAACGACAACTCGTGAAAGTCCAATGTTGTGACCTGTAATATAAAGACCCGACAGAACACACAGGTTTTGGATTTTGATGTGTTTTGCTCATGTGGGATTTTGTTGAAGAAGAAGAAGAGAAGGAAAGGGTTTTCAGTTTTGTGATTGGAAATTAACAGCTTGAATTGATTTCCGGGTTGTTGGCTTTTGGGCTACATGGACCAAGAAAAACCCAAACCAAAGAGGCTTTATCAAGTTTGGAGAGGAAACAATGTGAGTCATTTCTTTTTGTTTATTGATTGTGAAATTATTGCATTTAATCATTAGAGAAAAAAAGGTGTAATTTGATTTGAGAAAGTGGGTTTTTAGGCATGAATTGTTCTGCAAGTACAGAAAAAAGGGACAGAAATTGTATACGGCAGCACCTGTATGACTGCATTTTTTTTGTGTTTTTATCATCTTCCAATGATAATCTGTCAAGTGTCCATCTGTATGATTTATCTGAAATTATTTCTGTACCTATAGCATTGTTGTTTTGGCATATGTGGATTCTCCCATTTCATATTCAAGATCTTGCTGTTTGAATCACCTGACCAAATGTCTGATTTCTTTATTTGGGGTTATAGTTTTTACTAAAACGACAATGTTTTATGGCTTGGAATTCAAATTTTATGCTTAGGTTTCCAATACTCGTTCAATTTAATGTTCTCAATTGACTTAACTGTTGTTGAACCATCTCATCCATGAGTACACACACCTCTTTACCTTAAATTTTGTGCTCAACTGTGCTCGCATTCGTTTTCAAGAAACAATTACACGCGTACAATTTTCATAAATGGAAAATGGGAGATTGATCTCAGCATCTCTATCTGAACAGATAATCATGTTTGAAGTCTTCAAATTAAAGTTTAAACTGTTAGGATAAATTGATTTAGACTATTATGTCTTCATGGTGCCTTTGAAATCAACTGATTTTTTATTCCCACAGATCATCTGCGTAAAATTTTGATAGTGATGATAAGCCGACAAGCGCTGCAGTTGATTTTTCATATTATGTTGTCTCAATTTTCATGGTGACTGTGCACTTAGTGAACATTGAGATTATAGTACCTGTATTCCAGTTCCATTATTTCAATCGATATTAAACATTCACTTCAATTTCAATTGTGTTTTTGTTCTGTTTAATGCTCCAGAGATTCTTATTTGGAGGAAGATTCATCTTTGGTCCCGATGGCTCGTCGTTGTTTTTATCAACATTCCTAATTGTAGGCCCTGCACTTGGGTTTTGCATTAAAATATTCTCCATCATCAAACATCAAGAAAACAAAAATGCAATGCATTGGTATTCGGTACTTATCGTGGCAATAGTTTTAACCGTTCTGGTAAGTAAACATCGATAATCATATAAGTTAAAATTATTTCTCATAGTTTGCTGAGGGAGCATGCACCCTCGGGAAACTATTAATATTTTTCTGAACTCATGGTTTGTGTATTTTCTTTTCGAGTGTCAAAGATTGACCAAGGTGCTAGACTTAAAGGCACTATGTGGAATTGAAGTGCACATTATCTGTTTAGAATTCAGATTTATTTTAATTTTTTTATTATTGGGACTTTGAACACGGTTGATTATTTCATTGCAAGATAACATTCGACTCTAGCACGGTTAAAAGTTTCTATACAGATCTCTTGAAATTTTAAAAAAATATTTCCATTATAAAAGAAATGCAAGGAAATTTCAAAACTGTATATAAGAATTCCAATAAAATCAATTTTGTCTTAATTTTTGTTCATTTAAAGTAATCGGTATCAGTGGAAGTTATATCACACAAACAAGTTTTCTTCTCAACAAGTGAAGATTGAATAATTAAAATGAAAAAATCCGTTTATGTAAAATATACAAGGTTTCCACGGCTTTCCAACAATGTTCGCAAAATGATTCAAAAAGTTCTCGTTTTCCAAAACATATGAAATCAATCAACTTTTCTGTCTGTCTATAATTTTACTTCTTTGTGTAGTTATGCGTAATTCCTTCCGAATACTAGCTTTATCCTGCCTTAAATTTCATTAAGAGAATGTTTTCTTGATATTTAGTTCCCCTAAATACTCATATAGAACTGAGATTAACACGCATTGAATATCTTATCAATTTTAGATAGCTTGCTGATATTTGGATTTAATGCAGGATATAATGTTTCTCTTCCTAACATCCAGCAGAGATCCTGGGATTGTACCTCGGAATTCAAGACCTCCTGAGTGTGATGAATCATTTGAGATGAGCACCCCTTCAATGGAGTGGGTCAATGGGAGGACTCCTCATTTGAAACTTCCCCGAACAAA